>VSMD01052607.1:181664-292429 GCA_008750895.1 Mirza zaza
GCCTAGCTCACAGCAACCTCAAACTCCTGGGCTCAAGCAATCCTGCTGCCTCAGCCTCCCAAGTAGCTGGGACTACAGGCATGCGCCACCATGCCCGGCTAATTTTTTCTATATATATTAGTTGGCCAATTAATTTCTTTCTATTTATAGTAGAGATGGGGTCTCGCTCTTGCTCAGGCTGGTCTCGAACTCCTGAGCTCAAATGATCCGCCCACCTCGGCCTCCCAGAGAGTTAGGTTAAGTTTTAATCTAAGTGATTCTTTATTGATATTTCAGACACAAGACAAAATGAAGTGAATGTTGAGGCTTTATGGGAAAAGCTATTTGTTTTTCTCTTTTGGATGTAAATGTGCAGTGGTCAGACAGTACAGGGGGAAATTGTGGCCATCCCTCCCCCAATCCACCTGTCAAGGCCCAGACAACCTTCCGTTATTTAAACCTACCATCTAGAAAGGGCAGGGTAGCTAGATCAAGAGTGGCAGAAAGGAATTTTTCTTGCCCTTTCCAAAGTCAGCTGCCTGGGGGAGCTTTGCAGTAGAGGGGGAAAGGGTCCCATTCTAGAAAGTTGCCTATGTGAGTTGGTGAGCTCCAGCCTCCCATCTGAGCAGAGGCCCTGTGGGATTCTGTTGGCCTGAGGAAGGAGGTTATAACACTACCAAGTTGTTCCCTCTGTGAGGTACCTACCAGCAAACACTCCTCAATTGGCAGTAGTTATCTGGCTAGAGCTCCAAATCATCCTCAGCTGATGTATGAAAGATCAAAGTGGCCTAAGAAAGGTGTTACTACATAAAGTACAAAAAGGCAGATGGTAAGTTGCAGAGATATTCTGTAATAAGTGCAAGTGATAGATTTAATTTTTTTTTAAGATAGAAGAAAAGGGAAAGAAATATTTATTGACATCTACATTCTAGTCACATTCACCATTGCCTTTCAACTTTTCCCACCAAGCAGAACTTCTATAATCCAATACATGCTACCTTAAAAACTCATTTGAAAATTTGTGTTCTCTTATTAATATATTCTTATTTTAATACAAAGTGATGTGAATTATTATTAAAATTGATGCTCTCAAAAGACAGACCATATGTATCCAGTGACTTGATGTCTCATGATACAACTGCCTCATACTTCTAATCTGAGAAGCACAAACATATTTATCTCCTAGCAACTCCATGAAAGGGGTATTCTTATCATTTTACAGATGAGAAAATGAAGACTAGAAGAGGGAAGAAACTTAAACATATTTCACAGGTACTAAATGGCGTATTAAGTTTCTCCTTCAGACTGGCTCCTCATAAGCATTTTGTGATCCTGTAAAACAGAAAAACTAGCAATATGAATAAAGTGCTGATCTAAAAGTTAAGAAAGGTTTTTGGTTGTTATTGACTGGCAAGGAAATCTTTTAAAAGGCCCCTTATAAAAATCTTGTCTTTCATTTCCTCATATACATGTTGAGTTTAATTTCAGCCTTAATGTTGGGAAAAGGTGCATACGTATTATTAAAATCAGACATTTGACATGCTTGAAGACTAGTTCTAAATAAAATCAGTTATTAATGGAATGACACTCTTGAGAACTCTCCAAGTCTAGTGTACTCTTCTATGTATGTGTACACACCCAACTTTTAAACACAATGTCTTTGCCACCAGTTACTGATCTCCTTACTATACAGAAAACAATCCATTTTAGTCTGTTACTTTAGTCAACTCACCCCCCTCCCACAGTTCTCTAAATGTGTAACTCATCCATAATGCATAGTAATAGCCAAGAGCTCAGATTTTAAATATGTCAGCGAAATCTAGTTTTAAATCCTGACTCTAGATTATTAGTGTGGCATTGAGTAAAGTGCTTTAGTTTTCTGTGCCTCAGTTTCCTTATTAAAAAAGGGGTAACTAAATGCTTACTCCATGGGGTTTTTATAAATTTTCTCCTGAATCATCTATCATGAATGGGAGATAATGTTGCTATATGTAATGCCTGAAAAGTTTTGAGTCAATGATTACCTTGTAAATTCACTTTAAATTGAATAAACATATTATTTCATAAGGATTTTTTTTGTGTGTCCATTAAGTGAAATTTACTTGAGTTTACTAAATTAGTCCACAATGTATATGGCCCATTTTTTGATCAAGTTTCTAAGTAACAAACTCTTCTTTCTACTTGAGATTGATTTTCATGGGAAAAGAATGCCGCATAATATGTAGAATTCAACTAATCTATTCTGTTAATTTGGTAGTTTAAAAAGATTTGTAAATAATGAATTTCCATACTCTTGAAGATACCTTTATACACCTTGCACTGCTTCTGAATTTACTCATGCCTTGTCTTAAAATAGGACTTTCTCCTGACAGTGTGTGTTAACAATTGGAAAATTCCCTATCAGTAGACTAGCACCATCTTGACAGCTCTGTGTTCTGCCTCTACCTTGCTAATTGTTTCCGTGGGATTATTTGGATTGTGTAGAAAGCTTTTGCAAATCCTCTTATTACTGAAGTCATTGTTGCCAGCAGGAATAAGATTAAAAGTGCTTAAGTCTGTAGAGTTGTTTCTAATTTGTACGTGTCATTTCAGTGGCATTTTAACAGAACTCTGTCTCCTATCCCTCCCTTCTCCCCTGGTACTATCTCAAGTTAGGTCCAAGAAGCCAGGCCATTGGAAGAAATCTCATTTTATCCTCCTAATTATTATGCTGGCACTCAGGAGATAATTTTTCCCTTCATGCACTGCCAATTAATATGCAAATGAGCTGATAAATATTTATGCAATGATTTAAATTATGCAGGGAGTGCTTTCAGTATATTCTGTAAATGAATTGTTCCTGGACTTCAAAGTGCTGGCTGCAGTGCTAACGAGCAGAGATTTGCATAAGGCCCTAATCACGCGCATACTGATTAAGCTTCATTATGGAAACTGCCAGCTGCAATCTTTGTTTCTATTTTATTACAAAAAGGGGAACTTTTCATGCTTCAGTTGTCGTGATAATGTCAGTCCTAGCTGGTAGGAGAGACTAAAACTCCTCTGAGCAACTGAAGTTTCCTTATTCAGTTGAAGATTGCTATGGTGTAACTGAAGAAGTTGTATTTTGCTTCTCCCCTTAATCACTACCCCCCACACCCTTGTTCTCTTAAGAACATAGTGTAGATTTGTTAGAAATAGTAGTACCTTCTTTCCCCCACCCCAAACCGCTACCTGTTTCTTCCTTGTTTGGACTGTCTGCACCTCTAGAAGATTTCACAGCAATGCTGGACTGCAGTGACTATGTTTTAGGTGGGTACCAGCACAGTTCTTTTCTTAGAAGCTTTAATATGGAAATAGCATGTGTGGGGTTGACTGTGCATAAATGCTTAATCGCATATGCAACCAGTGCAGGGGAGGGGGAGACCTGGGTTGAGCTGGGAAGGAGGAAAGCATTTGCAAAGCACAAGCATACTTGAATTTGTAGTAGGTCCCTCCCTGTGACTAGCTCTTCTGGTTCAGAGGGTATTTTCAGTAACTAGTGTGGATTTAGAATTCAGCTTGAGTGAAGGGACATTTTTGATTTTTGGAAATTTCTATTGAGAACATTTCATGTAGTTCTAAAAATATTTTAAGTCTGAAACAAGGTATAAACTGTACTTAATATATACATATTAATAAAAATGTTTTTCATACCTAATGAGAATGTCTTATACAGAAAGCAAAAATGCTCAGTGAAAAATAAGGTGGAGTCATTGTGCAGAATTGTTCCCTAAATATTAATACAGAGGGTAATTGTACTGTTTACTGCAGTAGATCTATTGATCAATTTTCAGATTTTAGAAATTATTAACTTTTCTAATTTTTGCCAATATTAACCTTTTTTATTTTCTAAAATCAATTATGTTCTTTAGAAATCTGTAGTTTTAACTGTTAGCCTATTTTGGGCGAGGGAGATGTCCAGTTTAAAAACAGTCTTTGGTGACTAAGATTTAAAAGAGAAGCACTTTGGTTTTTAGACATGATTGATTATGGCCATATTTTTTATGTAGTTTTGTCTATTTATTTGTAGAGTTGTTGAAACCTTTCTATACGTTTCTCACCTGGGAAGTTGAGTGATACGAACTCTAGGACTTGGATATCTTACATTTAAAACTTCTGCAAATGACCTTTTCTGTATGTCATTTTCCCCACTTGAAAATTGAGCCTGTCTCCTATTACCTTCATAGTTGCCAAGAATAAAGTAAAATGATATTTCTGAAAATGTTTGAATTCTTATGCAAAAGGCATGGCCTAAACCCAAGGTAGTACTGATACTTGCCTAGTACAGTAAAAACCACTATGTAATGGGTGAATGACAGAAACAACAAATTTATGTCAAGAATTCAATTAAATGGCAACTTGTAGACTGTGTATTGATTGGACTCATTATTTACAGTCAGCTCAATGGCTTAGACTTATATTTTTGATATTGCTTAGAGAGAGAAAATACTTCAAGTATCAAAAAGAATGTATTTGTATTTACTCTTTTATATTTACCAAGTTGAGAACTCAGAAAAAGAAAGGAAAATATCTTTTTGAAATATTTTTAGCATTTTTTCAGAATTGGAAATTATATGTATTACTTTCAGTTAATAGTAAATATAATTTAAATAATCTCTCCCCATTGTTGTTGTACAGTTCATCAAAATTTTATTGTTTTTTTCTTTTTTGTGTGTTAATTGATTTTGTTAAATGCCATTGAAGCCCTTGACAATTCAGTGAAAGATTTTGAAAAGATTCACGTAAAATACCTGTGTCATAATTTATAGATGGGGAAATTAGGATATGGATTGTATAAGCTTAGGCTCCTGACTTGTTAAGAATTATGCTTCTTTCTTTCTTTGTATGGTGTCCGTGTATCTGGGAAAATATTATCCTTTTCATGAATGTTAACTGATTCATCCTTTTTTCCACTTTACTTTAAAATTTCAGTTTAAAGGAAGCATTGAGGAGTGTGTGTAATTGTTACTTTGTTGCAATCTTTGTTGACCTTCATAAGATTTTGGTTAAGTCATTCAGAAAGCCAGTTTTCAGTAAGTTGTACACCTGTTCCTTTCAAACCTTAGTATGTTTTCAGATGATATATTTAAATTTTTCTGGACGGTAGGGGTGAAGGAAATTGTAGAACTGCCCTTATTTATGACCACAGACATATGAATTTAAACTCTTTGAACATTTGAAGAACAAACCAGAGATATAACAGAGGTGCTTAAGCCCATAAGACAGACATCAGTTGTAAAAACTTACTATATTAGAAAAGCCATTACAGAGCTTCTAGGTTGGGAATGAAATTTATAAGAGAACTCCAGATTTTTTCTCATCCCTTTTGCAGGTAGATAATGCAACTGTGGACAACTGTCTACAGTTGGAACTTCTGTCTAATGATTGTTTTGATTTTCCTAGTTAGATGTTTAAGCAGATGACAAAACATACTCTTTGGTCAAAAAATCAAATGCATTATAGTTAAAATACTTATTTTCTCTTAATAACTGTAGTTAAATGGTTCTTAACTCAGGTGAAATGGCAGAACTTCTTTGATAGTAAACTAGTTTGATTATAAATATTCTAAGTTTGAGTTTGCAGTAGATGTAGAATAAGATCGTGTTTAGGTGTATTCAGTTTTTACCCTTCAAAGAGGTAGAAGAAGAAAGAGCAGAGTTGTTCTTGTCTCTTCTCTTGCATGTCTTCTGGGATACCTAATACTACTTGATGAAAACTTTTTACTATGGAAATAAATCTTCATTTAACAGATAACTGTGCAAGAAATAAACCCAAATTAGCAAATTCCTTTGGATATTGAAGTATAATTTTTAAGTGAGTGTTGTTGTGATTCAGTTTTGAAATTATTATCTCTCTTGTAGCTCTGGCACAGCTTCTTATACTGGTTTATGTTTGAGGTATGAGTTTGGCATATTCTCACTTAGACTCTAGTTTAGTTGGGGGGGGAATAAATTTGGGGGCCTTTTTCTCAGACATGTTTTCTTTTGGTCTGTTAGGTTGAGTTACTATCTCATCTATTACCAAGATTACCAGTGGATTGTTTTGGTTGTAATTAATTAATATCTTTGCTTATATAAAAAAAAGATACTTTATTTGAGAATAACATTTTTTTTTTTACTATTGAGGAGCTTCTCCCCAGCCTCAGTTTTATTTCTTTAACATTCTTTAACATATTCTATTATAACATCTATAACTCGATGTTATAAAGCATTTACTTCTTTTACATATGAGACTTTCTAATATAGTTTTTTCAGATTAAGGTTCTGTCATTTTTCTTCAAAGCATATTAAAATTCTTTAGAAAGACAGTTTATTTGTGGATCCCTTCAGGGTCCAGGGAATCCTGGATTTCTTTCAGATATCCTTTTATTACAATTTCTGATGTTTTAGCCTGACATGCATGCACTGTGTCTCCTTGACTGCAACATTAGTTAGCCCTTTCCTCTGCCATGACTTTGCATCCTTAACCCCATCTCCAGTCTCAAATTTTAAAAAACCTTATTTACTTCTGGTTTATTTCAGACTCAAGAATGAACAATCCGTCAGAACCCAGTAAACCATCTATGGAGAGTGGAGATGGCAACACAGGTAAGAGATAGTTCTCTCATCTAGCTTTTTAATAAGATCTAACGAAGCTAAAAGAAGAAACTTCCCACTTTACTAGAACTTGTATTTGGCAAATACATAACAATTTGAGTATTGACTTGTCAAATATGATTTAGTACTTGCAGGAACTGGGATTATGTTTGTTTAAGATTATCTACTTTTCTTTGCAGATTGCTTCATCTTTTTGCTTCCATCTATCAGAGAAACAACAGGTAGTTACAAGAATTGTCCTTTCAGTCAGATAGTTCTGGGTATGAATTATAGATTTGCCACTTACTAGCTGTGTGACTTTAGGCAATTTCTCCAATCTTTTTGAAATGTAATTTATTTAATTATAAAATGGGGATAAAATATTTCAGAGATCATTGTATTACAGGAGATAATATATGTGAAGTGTTAAAGTACCAGCAGCACAGTAACCATTCAGTAAAGTGTTGCTCTTGTTATAGGTATTAATCAAAATAGTAAATCTTATCTACCTCACATTTGATATAAATTATATTAAAGTATGATAGTGTCAGGTAGTTATTAATATAAAGACATACCCATTTCTAATACATCCTTTTATTTGGTTATTTTTAAAAAATTTACACTTGATTAAACCTTTTCTCAGGAGAAAATTAATTATCATGTAAATGAGAATACTGAGGCCCCAGGAGAGAAAGGTAAATCCATACAGGACAGTTTGAATCCCCAACCCATACTCTTAATTCGGTGTATTGCTTAGAGGACATTTGACTATGTGTCTTTATTATCTGCCAGACATGGAACAGGGACTTCCCCAGTTTCTGATAATGCATAAATACAATTCTAAACCAAATAAGAAGAGAATTATGGGCAAGGATGCACAGAAAGTAACTGTTTCTAAAGTAAACTAGGTTTTTCACTAGCAGAGAGGGTTCCCTCTTTGGCCATCATTTTGCAAAATACCTAACTAGGGGAGATGGGTAAGAATCGGAGACACTTTTGGAGGCCGTCTTTGTTTTCTATTTCTATGGGTCAGAAAACCTTTTATTAATAATTTGTAGTAGATGAATAGGTTGGACCAATATAGCAGTTTCCTGCCTACATGTCTTCCATTGTAAACTGTTCTGTACCTGGAGGTGCTTATTTATCTTTTAATCTCTGAAATGTACCTACCTCTTTATGTGAAACTGAGCTATAGGGCTTCCATGTTGATCCCTGTTGTATTTAACATGTTTCATGTTATTCTAACTGAGGCTAACCAAGTAGACTACTGTAGTATCTCCTGAGAAGGGAAAGGAGAGCAATATATTCTTTCTAAATTATCAGCCACAGTCTCCTCTCTGTTACTTCTCTGTTCCCTGTTTGGGCCCCTCTTCCTTTATTTTGTAGCACTGGTTCTTGTGCCAGTGCAGGTGCTTTGGCCACTTAGCTTATGAGTAGGACTTGTTTTCAGAGTTATAGGGCAGTAGATCCCATTAAGAGACCAGGGCAGAGGGGGCAGGACACCTATGCCTAAAGGATAGCTTCAAAGAGGAAGCATGTTTTTCTGTCTAAGGGAGGAGAAACAGATTCACTAAATGATTGGAGAACAGGGAAAATATCTACTGCATCAGACTCAATGAATCCCCATATTTACTTTAATGCTACTACTATAATAGCAGTTTCAGTAGTTACCATTTTTTGAGCACTTGTAACATTTAATAAAACCCGTGTGACATGTTTTTAAAAATCTCAAGCTCTGTATACATTACCTGATTTTAATGTAAGTTCTTATGGCAAGTTAGATATTACTATTTTAAGGAATAGGGATTTGAGGCACAGATCCAGGTTTAAGGCAGGTTTAGGATTGCAGCCTGCATGTGTTTTTTTTTTTTCCCATAAACGAAAATAAAACTGAAAATTTAAGCAGCACTTTGTATGTGTTCAGATCTATGTAAGGTAAATTCTGGCTGGAGCACTTGTTGGAGGTCTTGTGAATTTCTTGCCCTGTTTTAATATGAAATGCATGGCAAATTCATTCATACCATAGAGTTGAGCAGTATCAATTAAGATTTTTTTACTTTTGGAAAATTGTAGTTTTCTGAAATTATAATTTTGTGGCTAAACTCTGGCACTTTCTTAGACTTCTCTACTTCCATCACCAGATCATCTCTACTTCCATCACCAGCAATGGCAGTTGATTTTCTCTTTTCTCCACAAAGATGGAAAAGTTTTATTGTTTTTTTTGTTAAGAGTTACTGCTCATGAAATAATACATAGCAGCTGGATAAAATGTGAACGAGTCACCCATCCTTACTGTGAAGCATAGCCTCTTACTTCCTGTTTGTCTATTGTAGCATTTGTTGCCTTAGTAAAATTACTAATTACTTCCATTTTATGGACCTTTATATTCACTTCAGAATAACAAAAACCATGAATGTTAAGGGTTTGTCACTATAATTCTAGCATCTCCCGCTGGTATCAGTTTATTAATTTAGGAATATAAAAATACATTTGAGTCCCAGTTTGCATATCAAATTACCATGTTTGATATATTAGATATAAATTTACAGTTTATTTAGATAATTACATGCTTACAAGTTGATTTTTATTTTAAAATATAACAAATGAATCTACAGACTATCTAGTTGTTTGTTAGTTGTTTATTATTTTTTAGTGGTTTATGAAAAAGAAGTAACAGTTTTAAAAGGGAAAGAACCTCTAACTAATAAAACTGAAGTCTCATGTTTTCTGGATTCAGAATACTTTTGTGTAGATCATTTTTTTCCTGAAATGTTTATGATTGTAATAATTTTAATTTGTGAAATTTTAAGGAGAATGATATTGTAAACTTATTTAAGATTGTGTTGATACATTAAGTTCTTTGCCTCTCACCTGCCAGAATGATTTATTTAAGTTGAGAAACTAAATCTGACAACGTACCTTTTCAGATAGCCCTTATATGTCCATAGAGAATCTATAGCTTAGGATTCTTTCTTTCTTTATTCATTCAGTAAGTGGCTGTTCTATATGTAAAATATTACAGTTAGTGTCATTAGAAGATATAGTACAAGCAGGTGAGATACCCTGAGTCTTCAAGGAATTAACAGTTCATTAAAAGATAAGATAAATATGCAAATAACTGATTTTGGATAGATTATGATAATTGTAATTCAAGAAAGGGGTATAGAAAAGTCCCATAGTGGAATTAAGAAGGTGTTTCTTTGAGGAAATTCGAGTGCGTTTATAGGCCAGATAGAAAAAATCACCAGGAAGGAAGAGAGTAAAGAAAGAATAACAACTGATGGAACCAAGGGAGAGGTGAAGGGCTGAGATCAAAAATGCGGAATGGGCCAGGCGTGGTGGCTCATGCCTATAATCCTAGCACTCCGGGAAGCCGAAGCGGGTGGATCCTTTGAGCTCAGGAGTTCAAGACCAGCCTAAGCAAGAGCAAGACACTGTCTCTACTAAAAGAGAGAAAGAGAGAAAGGGAGGAAGGGAAAGAAATTAGCTGGACAACTTAAAATATATAGAAAAAATTAGCTGAGCATAGTGGCACATGTTTATAATCCAGCTGCTTGAGAGGCTGAGGCAGCAGGATTGCTTGAGCCCAGGAGTTTGAGGTTGCTGTGAGCTAGGCTCACGCCACGGCACTCTAGCCCAGGCAACAGAGTGAGACTCTATCTCAAAAAAAAGGTGCAGAATGAAGGGTTAATTTTGAAAGTGAAAAAAGATATACCACTTTCTCTAAGATTGGGGAGAAGGAGTAAAGATTAAACAATGTGACCGAGAAAATTGAGGTGGAAGGCAGAAGCAAAACTGGGAAGTAATTAACATGATTACTTCATTTTTCTCATTAAAGTAGTTGAGGTGATCATCAGGCACTGATAATAGTAATAATAACAACAGCAGTTACCATTTATTGAATTCATTAACCGTAGGTATATGGCTAGCTGCTTTATTATGTATACTTTATGTCATAATTGTTAAACTATGCCTATAAGGTAAGTAGGTTTATGCCTATATTGCACATAAGGGAACTAAATTCATAATGGTTTAGTAATTTATAATTGAAAGACTGAGCTTGTCATTACTTTATATTGCCTTGCTAGGAGAAGATTGAATGAGATGGGTAGAGTGAATGAGTTTTGACATAGTTAGTTACCTTTAAGGAATTGATTGAAATAAAAAGGATTGATAAGCCTGTTGAGGGTCAGGCTCAGATTAAAGAAAATAAATGTGTAATTTATCTAATCAACATATTTGTCAGTTAACCTTTGAAAAACACAGATTTGAGCTGTGTGGGCCTACTTGTATGTAGATTTTTTTCAATACATACATTGGAAAAATATTTGTAGGTTTATAACAATTTGAAAAAACTTGCAGATGAACTGTGTAGCCTAGAAATATTGAATACATTTAAAAGTTAGGTATGTTACAAATGCATAAAATATATTAAGATTCTAGTCTATTTTAACATTTACTACTATAATCTCAAATCTATTATAAAAAGTTAAAATTTATAAAAACTTAACACAAAAAAACATGTAAAGACTGTACATGGTACCATTCACAGCTGAGAGAAATGTAAACAAACTTAGATATACAATATTAAATCACGTGTGGATAAAACTAACTATGGTATCTACTGTACCACTGTAACAATTTTGTAGCCACTTCCTGTTGCTATTGCAGTGATCTCAAGTGTTGTGGAGTATCCTCTTAAAATGCCATGTGATGCTAGTTGTGTCCACGTGAGCAGTTTCCTCCATCTTTGCAGCCATCTGTATAGCATCTTCAAATTTATCTTGTAGAGAAAATAGGTATGAAAATTTAATATAACAGAAATTGAGAAGATTCATAAAGAGTATACACTAATCCATGAGAATTCAACATAGGGAGAAATTGTTTCTAGCTGGCAGGATCAGAGAAGACTTTGGAGAAAGTAGAGTTTAGACTATACCTTTAAGGCAGGGTAGGATTTAAATGTGGTGGTGGTAGGCAGTATACATTCAGCATGAAGAAACAGTAAAAGCCGAGATGGAGAAGAAATCTGTACTAAATGTCTCTAATTCCTTCAGAATTTTTCCATCATGTCATGTGATTTCTAGATCCTTTATCCTTTAGTCATTCACAGAATTAGACAGTATTCCAGTTCTTCAGACTTCATTATAGCCATTAGTGTTACCATTGGCTTATTAATGTTTTTAAAAATTTATCATTGGCTTATTATAATTATTTTTATAATTAATGAAGGTAAAAGTGACAAAATTTTAAATTTTTATAAATTTAATATAAGGTTTTTCTGATATTTGTTTTGAAGTTTTAAAGCTTACTTTCTTTTAAAGTAGGTGACTCATCTGTTTATTTGTTGAATTTACAGTCAATTAACTGTAAGTTTTTTTTACATCTGAATTATAATGGAGTCAAGGCTCCCCTGTCCTGTTCTTTTTCAGTTGATTTTTTTTTTTTTTTTTTTGAGACAGAGTCTTGCTTTGTTGCCCAGGCTAGAGTGAGTACCATGGCGTCAGCCTAACTCACAGCAACCTCAAACTCCTGGGCTCAAGCAATCCTGCTGCCTCAGCCTCCCAAGTGGCTGGGACTACAGGCATGCACCACCATGCCCGGCTAATTTTTTTCTCTATATATTAGTTGGCCAATTAATTTCTTTCTATTTTATAGTAGAGATGGGAACTCGCTCTTGCTCAGGCTGGTTTTGAACTCCTGACCTCGAGCAATCCGCCCGCCTTGGCCTCCCAGAGTGCTAGGATTACAGGCGTGAGCCACCGTGCCCGGCCTTCAGTTGATTTTTCATTCAAATGATTTTTCCCCCAGGACAATATCATGATCTTTCTGGTAAATGAAAAGGCCAAAGAAATTTATTAGTGCAACCTAATGTACAGTTATGAAATAGCATTCCAAAAATATCGTCATTGAAAGTTCTTGGTAACCTGTGATATATTAGTTCTGTGGGGTTTACGAGTGTCATGGCCAGTATTAGGAAATTATGTTTATAAAAGAGCATTATCAGACATCATTTTCTCCAAGATGAAGAGAAAGCATCCTGAAAGACCAGGGCACCAGTGAATATACCTGCTGTTCTTCATAATAACTCAAGAACTTGATGTCTTGAACCAACACTAGTTGGGGAAACATTTCCAGATAAAATACTAGTGTTTTTAGGAGAAGACACAGAATATCACTGAGGAACAGGCCTCAAATAAGTTCTCATTAAACCGGAGTGGAACAATTGCAAATTTCAGAGTCTGAAGAACTATTTTCCTTTTGAACTTATATTTACCTGGGGATCATTTTTAATATTCTTATTGCTTTTTATTATTATTGTTATATTAGAATATATTACATATTTTACTATGTAGACTATGTTCTGTACTGGCCAAGGTATTCCTATAAACCTGTGGGTAGAAATAGCAATATTAATTTTTTTGGAGTTTCTTTATAGTGAAGTTTTAAATAATGTGTAGTTCACAGGTTCACAGGTTGAAAGTGACTAGAGCATTTCCAGAGAGTCTTAGGAGTACAGTGAAGGTTCTTAGTTCTCTAGAAGCAAACATCAGACACCTGTAGGAAATGATAGCCCTTCCTCTGGTATTTGGTTTGATAGATGTCAGTTACAGGATATGACTTCTAAGAGATTATGACCACTGCATATTGAGAAACTTGTCCTGGCCTTGCCCTCTGGTGCGCATAGGGATTTTTAGATTTTAGGTATATGTGGGGAAGGAGGGAATTATAATTACTGAAACTGTGAGAATAGTAAGTGGCATCTGGATTAAGATTATACTTTTGTTAAATCAGTGAATGAACAATTGATCCTTTTGGCAAGAGATAGTCCAATAAAAAATTTAGAATGTTAGGGGTAGTGTCCATTTTTAATCATTACTAAAGAAATTTGGAACACTAATGAGAGAATTTGTTTCTAAACAGTTTTAGGCACAGATTATTAGAGATTGTCTATAATTTTTTCCCTCTTCTCTTAGAGGGCAGCTTAGTTTTGTCATGTCATTTTTTCATGTATTTTTTTCCCAACAGGTATTAAAGAATTTTTAGTATAAAAGGATTTTCCAACCATGTTATACTTTATATCTTGCTTGAAGCTAAAAACTAGATTCCATTACTCTTTCAGTTAGATCCATTATATAGCATCCTGGCCTAGAGCAGTGACATTAGAAACTAGGGGTCAAATTTAATGAGCCATTGTGGGGAGGAGGAGAAGAGAGGGAGTGGAGTAAAAAAAAAAAGAAAATAGGAGAGGGAGTAATCTAAAATGAATACCTGTATTTTGGCTTGTGGCTGGGATAGATATGATACCATTCTCTGAGTAGGTACTGCACTAGATGGGAGTAGACTTGGCAATGAGGTGATGGATTTCAGTTCTGAAAATGTAGCATTTGGGATGTTTTGTGGTACTTGCAGGTGAAGAAGTGGGCGACTGATGAGAGAGAGGTTCCTGAGGAGAGAAATCTGGGTTGCTTGTAGAGCTACAGGAGACTTTAGCAGGGAGGTGCTGATGGGAAGAGAGTGTAATAAACTGAGAAGAAGACCAAGGACAGAGAACTCTTCTACAACATTGAAGGGACTGGCAGAGAAAGAGTACTGTCCAGTAGGATGGCCACTAGCTACATGTGGCTATTTAAATTTAAATAAAATTAAAAATTAAGTTTGCCAGTCCACTAGCCACATTTCTAGTGCTTAGTAGCCACATATGGTTAGTGGCTACCATGTTGGGTAGCTCATACCTATAACATTTCTACCATCACAGAAAGTTTTGCTAGATAGTGCTTAAGTCAAAAAAGAAAGAACCACCATGGAAATCAGAAGTGAATCAGACAGTGAGCTCATGGAGTCAATATTCAGTGTGGTCAAGTACTGCCAAAGGAGGCTTAATATGTGACCTCTGGATTTGACAATTTTTGGTTACTGGGGACCTTTTAAAAGGTTTTAGGCAAATGGTTAGGAAAGAAATTGCTGTGGTTACAGAAGTAAATGGTTGAAGAAGGGGAATGACAAATGTAGGCAGCTCTCATAGTGGAAGCTGTATGTGGGGCTGTATATAGTATAGTGGTTAAGAGCTCAGACCCTGAAATCAAACCACATGGATTCATAGCCTGATTCTTTCACTCCCTGGTTGTATTACCTTGGGCAAGTTATTTTTTTTTCGTGTGCCACAATTTTTCTTAGTTGTAAATGGAGATAAATAATAATACAGCAAGTAGATATATGTGTTTCAGTAAGTATGCGGTGTTAACTATCTGTTGTGAGTATGATGATGACAGTAAAAGGGAGATAATGGGAGAGGAGTTCAGAATAGTCCTCCTAGTAGAGCAATATGAATATGTTTATATGTTAAGGAAGAGGAGCCAGTAGGAGGAGACTGGGAAATAAAGAATAGATGATTCAGGAATCAAAAAGGTGTTGGGTTTTAGAACACTGGTGGATGAACTAGCCTACAGTAGCAAAGGTCATTTTTTGTTGTTGTTTTTTTGGTGGAGGCACGGGAGAGTGAAGTAAATTGGCCGGTGTGTTAGCTCACGCCTGTAATCCTAGCACCCTGGGGCCAAGGCAGGAAGATTGCTTGAGCTTAGGAGTTGAGACCAGCCTGAGCAAGAGTGATACGAATGAAAATAAGGAAATGAAACTGGGAATAGAATGCAATAAAGAAGTCTGAAAGTAGATAGTTTATCCAGATGAATAAACAATATAAGAAGAATTTGTAGCAGAGGGTCATAATTTGAGCTAGGAACCCTGACATTGGATATAATCAGAAGGTAAAGAGTTGTACTGCCACATTCGGGGACGACTTTGTATTTCCAAGGAAGGGGTGAAGCTGCCACCATTTAACTGGCTTACATCTTAAAGGTAAAGATGAATAGTGGGCATCTGACTAGGTTGGGAAGCAGGAGGGAGATGGAGCAAGGTAAATGTTGGCAAATTTTTCTTCTCCAACAAAATGTTAATGTGATATTAGGATATTAAAATAAGGCCTTTGTGGTTTTCTTGGTCCTCAAAGCATTCCATTTATGTATAATATTTCAGTTATTTGAAAAAGATAGTCTCAATAGCTGGTAGATGACAAGTCATTCATTTTTCTACAATTAAGAATAAAGTTATTAAAAATCTGTTTTAATAGAATCTTTTATCCAAATAGATTTAACAATTCAGCAGACATTAGCTACCTATAGAAATCTTGTTATGTGTCATTGATCTGCATTCATCTACAGGTGATATATAAAAAGCAATTTAAAAAATAACACACATACTGTTATTTAGGAAGTAAAAGATATTTAGTAAAATCACTGGGTATTTTGAGCAGATATGTAATAATCATCCATCCTGTAAATCAGCCATTCAGCCACCCCCAACCTTTTTGGCATCAGGGACTGATTTCATGGAAGACAATTTTTCTGTGGGAGGTGGTGGGGGGTGGTGTCGGAGCTTAGACAGTAATGCTTTGCCCTGTTTTCCTCACAAGCCATGGACCAGTACCACAGCTGTAGATGACCTGTCATCAATTTTGGTTACACGTCTTGCTTTTGTAGTGGTGTGGAATCTTTCTGTGATTCTTTCTCTGTGATAAGTGATTCTCTTTCTGGATTTCCATTATCCCTGATTCTTCCCATTTTTATGTCGGCTAAGATGGAAGAAACCACCTCCACACAAACACACTAAAAATGATCAGTAGATAAGTTTTCCTAGAAGATCTTAGTAGCTGTTATTTATGTCCCCTGGTTGCTTGAATTTCTGGAAACTTCATTTGGAATTTGTGCTTGCTTATCAAAGCAATGTAGTGACAGGCACAGGTATAGTCATCATTTCCTATAGGGTATCTGAAATTTAGGCTGTTGTTCGTAAATTTTACCTTGACTGCCTTAAATTTACTGATAAGTAGAAATCTGTGGATAATGTACATTTCTTCTTTGTTATGTAAGTTAGAGTAGTAGTATAGATTAGAGTAGTAGTAGTATATGAGTAGTAGTAGTATATGATTTAATTAGAGTAGTAGTATATGATTTTCAGTACAGATTAAAAGGTAACATAGCTACTAAGTGATGAGAAATAGCTTTCACAAACTTCATGTTCCAAAATCTCTCAGACCCTCATTCAAGAAAGTGTTATTCTTATTTTCACATGCAGTTCCCACAGAGGTGCATTTCATAACAGATTATAAGCAGCTGTTTAGACAAGTGAGGCTGGCTGCTATAGGCAGGTGAATCAATAGAACAGTAGCTATCAGATTTGTACTGGAACTACAGATTCTTTTCTTTTTCTTTTTAAATTGAGGTGAAGTACACATAAAATAAATTAACTATTTTTAAATGAATAATTCGTTAGCATTTAATGTATCTACAGTGTTATACAACCACCACCTCTTTCTAGTTCTAAAATGTTTTCATCACTCTAAAGAAAACTCATACCCCCTAAGCAGTTGTTCTCCCTTTCCTCATCTTCCTATCTCTTGGCAACCACCAGTCTATATTTCATCTCTATCAATTTGCCTATTCTTATGTTTCATATAAATGGAATCATATAGTATATGCTCCTTTGTGTCCGGCTTCTTAGCATCATGTTTACAAGGTTCATCTATGTTTTAGCATTATGTCAGTACTCATTCCTTTTTATGGCTGAATAACACTCCATCGTATGAATGTACCACAATTTGTCCATTCATCTCTTGATGGACGTTTGGGTTGTTTTCACTTTTTAGCTATTGTGAATAATGCTGCTGTGAACATTTATGTATATGGATTTGTTTGAGTACCAATTTACGTATATGATTTGTTTGAGAATTATCAATTCTTTGGGGTATACATTCATGCATCGCTTAATAACAGAGATATGTTCTAAGAACTGTGTCATTGTGCAAACATCATAGAGTATACTTACACAAACCTAGATGGTGTAGTCTACTACACACCTAGGCTATGTGGTATATATAGCCTATTGCTCCTAGGCTACAAAGCTATATAGCATGTTACTATACCAAATACTATAAGCAGTTTTTTTGTTTTTTGTTTTTGTTTTTTGAGATGGGGTCTCTTATGGGACCACCATCTTATATGCAGTCCATTATTGACTGAAATGTTGTTACACAATGCATAAATGTGTGTCTAGCAATAGAGTTGCTAGGTCATATGTGTATGACCTAGCATAGGTAATTCTGTGTTTAACTTTTTTTTTTTTTTTTGAGACAGTCTCTCTCTCTCCTCTGGGTAGAGGGCAGTGGCATCATCATAGCTCACTGGAACCTCAGATACCTAGGCTCAAGCAATCCTCTTGTCTCAGCCTCCTTAGTAGCTGGACTACAAGCACACACCACCACGCCCAGCTAATTCTTTTCAATTTTCGGTAGACATGGGATCTGGCTGTTGGTCTAACAGTCTCGAATTCCTGCCTCAAGGGATCCTCCAGCCGTGGCCTCCCACAGTACTAGGATTACAGGCATGAGTCACTGTGCCCGACCCTATGTTTAACTTTTTGGTTTGGTTTGGTTTGTTTGTTTGTTTATTTATTTATTTAGAGACAGAGTTTCGATTTGTTGCCCAAGCTACTGTGAGTGCCGTGGTGTCAGCCTAGCTCACAGCAGTCTCAAACTCCTGGGCTCAAGCAATCCTCCTGCCTCAGCCTCCCGAGTGGCTGGGACTACAGGCATGTGCCACCATGCCCAGCTAATTTTTTCTATTTATATTAGTTGGCCAATTAATTTCTTTCTAATTGTAGTAGAGACGGGGTCTCGCTCTTGCTCAGGCTGGTTTCGAACTCCTGACCTTGAGCAATCTGCCTGCCTCGGCCTCCCAGAGTGCTAGGATTACAGGCGTGAGCCACCGCGCCCGGCCCCTATGTTTAACTTTTTGAAAGACTGCCAAGCTGTTTTCCATAGAGGCTGAACCATTGTCGTTTTTCACAGTCAATGTGCAAGGATTCCAATTTCTCTGCATCCTGGCTAACACTTATTTACTTTCACGTTTTTAGTTACAGCCATCCTAATGGTTAGAATTAGATAATATACTTTAAAAGTAGCAACTTGTCATTCATTTTCTCTAGGAATTAATAATATTAGAAACCGAAACCTTCTTTTTCCCACCAGTATTTTTGTGTTTCTCTCTATATATTACAGTCAAAATGTCTTATAATAATGAGATAAGAACTGTTAGTAATAAAGTATGTTTACATCTGAACAGTTAGATGCCTCACTTTCCTCACCTTGGTGGTTCATGCCTCACTTTGTTATCATGGACTATCTTTACAACCCCATCTCTTCCTCTTGTTAGCCATGCTATTAACAAATCTCTCAAAGCACATTGTACCTTTCTTAGAGCAAGTACCCTCTGCCTCGTTCTACTTTAGAGCAGTGACAGTACCTTATTCTTGTTCATATTCTACCTTCCACTGTCATTCTATAGATTTTTTTTTTGTAGTACTTGTCTTTTGTGTTATTTACTCTCTTGTCTATCACTCATACCTAACTGTTAGCTCTTTGTCGTGTGGGAACATGATTTATTTTTCTTTGTAACCCTAGGACCTAACAGGGTATCTAAAAATTGTTAGTTAAAATTCTTGGATTTTATTTTTTAACCTGGGCATAGTGTCTTCTACTTATGGTATAAAATGCTTGGCATTTTCCTCCCTGACTCAACCTTTTCCACTTAATTTCATCTCATTTTCTTAAGAATCAACTGAAATGTCACCTCCACAAAGCTTCCCTGACGTTGCCTTCTCCCTTTCCCCTTAAGTCTCTTTTAAATGTTTTGGTAAAACCCTATGTCTATCTGGTTTGCACTTTCCACATTGCATGACTATTTTTATGAAAATAAAACCACAGCCATTATCTGTGCACCCCAACAAACTTCCTCCCTATTCCCTCTTTATTTTCCATAGCATTTATTTCTATCTAATATCCAATATTTTTTTCATTTTTATTGTCCATTTTCCCCACACTAGAATGTAAACTCTATGAAGACATGATTTTTGTCTCTCTTCTTCACTGTGGTATCAGTCCTGAAAACAATGCCTGCCACATGGTAAATGCTCAAAAAGTATTTTTTTTTTTAAATGAATGAATGAATAAGCCTAAGAACTACTTGAGAGCAAGGACTGTAGCTGTATTCATTTTTATATCTGTGCATGTGGATATCAATGCCCAATAAATATTTGTTGAATGTACCATTTATTCTTACAGCAGGATCTTTTTTCTATATGGTATTCTTGGTTCTCATTTGTTGTATACCTAAATAATTATATAAAAATAGAAAATGCACATAAGCAAAAAGAATTGTCTCATTGAAAATAGGAGATGATTCATCATAAGTCTTGTATGTATAAGCATAACAATAGTTTTATCAAAAGCCATTTCTTATAAAGCTAAAACCATTCAAGAAAAGATAAATTTCTACTGAATTATAAAAGTGAACACTCCTATTGGCTAAGATTTAGGAGAATAGCTGAATAATTCCTATATCCATATTTCAAGTACTCATGGCATTGGAGTAGATGAAAAATAAAGGTTGTATAGAGTTTCAGGTGAGTTCCAATTCAGAATTAAAGATCACATACAGGGCCGGGTGCAGTGGCTCACGCCCGCCATCCTAACACTGTGAGGCTGAGGCGGGTGGATTGTTTGAGCTCAGGAAAAAGTTTGAGACCAGCCTGAGCAAAAGCGAGACCCCTTCTCTACTAAAAATAGAAAGAAATTACTTGGAGAGCTAAAAATATATAGAAAAAAAATTAGCGGGGCATGGTGCCACATTCCTGTAATCCCAGTTACTCGGGAGGCTGAGGCAGAAGGATTGCTTAAGCCCAGGAGTTTGAGGTTGCTGTGAGCTAGGCTGACACCACGGCACTCTAGCCTGGGCAACGGAGTGAGACTCTGTCTCCAAAAAAAAGAAAAAGAAAGATCACATACACAAGTTAAATTACATTCCCAATTGGCCAGTGATACTAAGTGTTACTATGAGGAAAGTCATTTCAGAACAGGTGTACTATATGTAGTGTAGCTTTCCTTACCCCCAACATTCTTAATTGGGTGGGAGTGGGAACAGGCAGCTGCCTGTGACACTGTCCATAGAAGTGAGATCATATCAGATCTGAGAATAGGGTAACTCATATATTCAAGGTTTAGGTCTCCATTGATAACAAATCTTTTTGTTCCTTTTGTTGGACACAGGGACTATTTTATAAATATTTTTCAGGGTTCCAGAAAACTCACTTCTCTGCAACCAACTTCTTTACTCTGATTTAATTTGTTGTGACCCATGTGATTCTGATACTTGGTCTGAGACCTACATTAACAAATGAATGTTTGTGCATTTAGCTAAAGAATATGGGGTCACTGACAATGAAACAAAATTTTTTTCTTTTTAAATTGTCGCATTTTCCTTTAGATATAGCTGGTTTCTGAAGAGATTACAAAAATGTACTGTGTAAGTTTTAATTTCTGGCCAAAGGGTCGATCTGTTTGGAAACTGTTATATTAATGTTGTCTCATAAGAAATGATTAAGTGTTCTAAGAAAAACTAGATTTTATAGGAGTTAAGATTTGGGAAAGATTATTTGTAGTTAGGCTGGCTCTTAAAGTCTTAAAGCAAGTAGATTACAGGCTGGATGTTAAATAATGACTAGGACTTTCTGAGCTGAAGAAGAGGGTGAAGGGCATCTATTAAATACATGTTGGTCCCATTGAGGGTATCACCTTAACTTTCTCCCTGACTCTCTTCCTCCCTCCCCCATCCCTTCTCTCCAACCACTACCTTTCTCCTTCCTTCCCTAGTATGTTGTGTTTCCTCTCCCATTGGCACATTTTAAAATTAATGTTCATAGGATATAGATTTCCATTCTCATTTATGGAGAAAAGACAATAGGAATAGGGTAAATGAGAGGGACAGTCTTCCCCCTACAAAAAAATTAAGTGTACACCTGAGTAGAATTCAAATAGAAATCCATCTCTTTTAAGAGACAGATCACTTTGGAGACTGATCGCTTTGGAGATGACATTGAAGAATAAATTGAAAGGAAGTCCATTTTAGGAAAAATGAAACTGAACAAAAATTTAAGGTGTAATCATTGACTGTAATACTCATGGTAGAGAATGTGAAAAATATAGAATAATGTATTCACTATTAACATTGCAATGTGTGTCCTACTTTGGCAGAAAAAAATGTAGTAATATTTCTCATGGGCTATATAATTTGATTTAATTCCTTTTTTACATTTTTATTCTGGTATAAGAGAAGTATAGCTGGGGTAACATGCTGTGAGGTAGAAACCAAAGGCCCCAAATTCTGATACCTTGTCATCTGATGTCTCTTTATGAGCCTGATCATGGCTCCAATTACTGGTTAACCACTTAATATTATTTGTGAATAAGCATTGAATTGGACTCCTTGGTAGTAGGATGGTATAGTAGGAAGAGCAGTTGGATTGGGGGATGGATGGAGGGCTCTTAGCTCAATTACTATTCAGTTATTTCAGTGGAAGTATCTCTGTATATATTTATTTTTCTTATTTGTAAAACAGGGGGGTTGGTTAGTTCTTTTTAATGGTCCATTTCAGTTTTGCCTTTTCCAAAATGTCATATAAGTAGAATCATACGTATGTAGCCTCTGAGTCTGGCTTCTTTCACTTAGCATAGTATGTTTCAGATGCATATTCATCTGTATTGTGCATATTTTAGTCAATTCTATTCCCCCCCTTCCCTCCCACAAAACATTGGGAAGTACCAAGTGTGTTTTTTGTAAACAGGAGGTATAGATTCTTGGTTTTGAGTTAAAGGGATGGAAAACGTGGAGGACATTGGCATTTGAGCTGGATGCTGAAAGACAGCCGGAAACCTGTGCAAAACTGAGTAGTATGAATTATTTATGAAGAGAGTAAACCTTTGCCTAGTCGATACTTGACTGCTGGCTATGAAGAGAGAAATAGAATTTTCTGGGAGATGAAAACCCTCTAATTCTTGAACTTAATATAAATCCAACCTTTTCTCGGTTGAGCCTTCACTCTACCTGGTGCTGTCATTGAGTTCACATCTAATTTATTCCCTGTCACATTCTTCACTGCATATTTCCAAATATATCTATTTGTTTTGCCTCTTTTATTTTCTAAAAATGACTACCCTTTGATTACTGAAAAAATTGTAACTATCTGAGTCCTGGCCCCACCCTCCTTAGCACTTTATATTTTTTTCTGTTTTTACCCACCATCTCCTTTTCACATACAAAGAAATATCTGTCTTCTTTTCCATTATTCTAGTCCTCTGCTTCTCATAAATCTATATCTTCTCATAGCTGTCAGGTTCCTGCCCCATCTGTTAACCCACTGTTGTTCTTACATCTTCAGTATGTTCCTTCCTGTAGACTCTTAAGTGTGCTCAGGTTTCATCAGCCCAAAACCTTTCCTTCCAGCATTATCTATCCCTTTGAATTACCATTCTCTTATGCTTCTACCTCTAACTGACTTAAAGGAATGAGCCCCATTCACCACTTTGGCTTCATTACCATCTGCTTTTCCTTAGTTCTTTGTAATCTGGATGTGTACCTAAAATTGCACTGTTTTATCATTGTTGATGTTTTTCTTTTACCATTTTATGTAAAAGTAGTAATTATAAAAACCTGTATGTAAACATGTATGTAGTGTTTAAACACTCATGTATGTACCACTCCAGCCATGAACTCTAGTTACCATTCCCTGGCATATAGAATGGTGAAAAATTGAAAGAGGAAGAAATTTAAATTAAAAAAGAAAAAGAAAATAATTTCAAAAGTTAAGAAAATAAAAAAAATAAGAATGTTACTATTCCTCACAAGGTCACTGTAGGCCCGCCCTGATCAGATTCCATTCTTCTACCACAAAGAATGGTAGGATTTACCATCCTAAATTTACTGTTAATGGTCACGTTGCTTTTCTTTCAAAAATTTTTTCCCATCTATGTATTTATCCTCAAATAACAAATTGCTTAGATTTGCCTGTTTTCATGATATAAATCGAATCATACTGTACTATGTCTTTTGCTCAACATCATTTTTTGAGATTCATCCATGTTAGTACATATATCTGGAATTCATTTTCACTGGCCATAATATCCTATTGTATGAATATGTCACAATGTTCATGTCCATTCTATTATTGATGGAACATTTGGGTTATGTCTAGTATTACAAACAATACTGCTATAAATAAATTTTATACTTATTTCTTGATGTATATGTGTAAAAAAGTCTCCAGAGTATTTTCTTACAGTGTAATTGCTGAACTTTTTCTAATGTCCCACCAGCCAGTTTTCCAAAACATTTGTATTGGTTTATACTGCATTTATACTGCTACCAACAACAGATGAGAATTTCACAGTCTTGCCAAAACTTGATATTAACCGACTTTGTAATGTTAGCCAACTTATTGGGTGTAAAATGGTATCTCATTAAGATTTTAATTTGTATTTTCCTAGTTTCCAAGGAGATTGAGCATCTTTTCTTGTGTTTATGGGACATCTGTGTTTCATCCTTTGTGAAATTCCTATTCATTTCTTTGGCCTATTCTTTCTGTTGGGTTGACTTTTTCTTATTGATTCATAGGAGTTCTTCGTGTGTTCTGAATACTAATCTTTCGTTATTTGTATGGATTGTAAATATTTCTTTTTTTATTCACTTTATGTAGCCCTTTGATGAGCAAAGCTTTTAATTTTAAAGTAGTTAAATTTATACCTTTTCATTTTTTGAGTCTTAGTAAAGAAATCTTTCCCTTTTTCAAGATTATAGTGATACTGTCTTATGTTCTAAAAATGTTATAGTTTGACATTTAACATTTAGGCCTTTAATCCTTCTGAAATTTTATTTGCCCCCCCTTTTTTCGGTATGCTAATTGATACCTAATTTTCTTTTTTTTCCAAATGGCTACCCAATTACTCATTTGTTGAAAACTCCCTCCTTTCTTCACTGATCTGTCATGTTTTATTCTCACCTCTGTCATGTTTGTAGTGCCTGTGTGTAGCTCTGTTTCTGGACTCTCTGGTCTATTTGTTTATCAAACTCACTCTAATTATAGGTTGTTAGATTCCTTAGGATAGTCTATATACATAATCAGATCATCTGAGAGGATAGTTTTATTTCTTTCTTCCAATTCAAGTGTCTTCTTGCCTTGTTTTGCTGGATAGACCTTCCAGTATAATAGAAGTAGTGGTAGCTGGTACCCTTATCTTGTTCTTAATCTTAAAGGAAGTGTTAGTCCCTAATCCTAGCATTTTGGGAGGCTGAGGCAGGAGGATCACTTAAGGCCAGAAGTTTGAGACAAGCCTGGGAAACATGGCAAGACCCCATCTCTACAAAAAATTTTAAAAGTTAGCAAGGCTACTTGGGAGGCTGAAGTAGGGGATTGCTTGACCCCGTAAGTTGGAGCCTGCAGTGAGCCGTGATGGTGCTACTGTGCTCCAGCCTGGGGCTTGGGAAACAGAGTAAGACCCTGTCTCCAAAAAAAAAAAAAAAAGAAAAGTACTCTTAATGTATCACCATTGAAGTATTATGCTTATTTATTTTTTAGTCCATACTCCTATGCCTAATTTTTTTGTTTTGTTTGTTTTTGAGACAAAGTCTCACTTTATTGCCCTGGCTAGCATGCAGTGGCATCACCATAGCTCACTGCTTCCTCAAACTCCTGATGCAATTGATCCTTCTCCCGAGCAGCTGGGAGTAGCTGGGACTGCAGGCATGCGCCACTATGCCCAGCCAATTTTTCTGTTTTTTGTAGAGATAGGGTGTCAGTCTTGCTCAGGCTGGTCTCAAACTCCTGACCTCAAGCAGTCCTTTAACCTCAGCCTCCCATAGTGCTAAGATTACAGGTGTTAGCCACATGCCCAGCCCTAGAATTTTTATCTTAAGTGGATATTAAATTTATTTAAGGATTTTTACACATCCTTTGAGGTGACTATAAGATTTTTTCCTTTAATGAATTTGGTCAGTTTTATTAACTGATTTTTTTTAAACCCCAAACCAACCTTATATTTCTGGAATAAATCTACATTAGTCATAATGGATTTTATCTTACTAGATTAGGTTTGCTATTATTATTTAGGATTTTTTCCATATATGTTTATGAATGAAACTGGCTTGTCTTTTTTTCCTTTCTAATACTTATCTTTGTGAGGTTATGAAACCAAAGTTATACTGTCCTCATAAAATGAGTTAGGAAGTATTCCCTGGTTTTGTTGTTGTTCTTTAGAAAAATTTGTGAAAGATTGTAATTATTTCTTCCTTGAATTTTTGGAAGCACTATTGGGAAAATTTGTTAGGACTTTGTATTCTTTTTTAAAAAATTTCAGTAGATTTAGGGTACAAGTGTTTTTTGTTACACAGATGAATTGTATAATGCTGAAGTCACAGCTTTTAGTGTACCCATCACCAGAATAGTGTATATTATATCTGATAGGTAGATTTTTATCCTTCATTCCACTCTTATCCCCTCCTTTCTTAGTTTTCAATGTCCATTACACCATTTTATGACCACATATACCCCTCATTTAGCTCCCACTTATTAGTGACAACATGTGGTATTTGTTTTTCCATTCCTGAGTTACTTCACTTAGAATAATGGTCTCTAGTTCAAGTTGCTGCAAAAGATATTATTTCATTCCTTTTTATGGTTGGGTAGTACTCCATGGGATGGGTGTGTGTGTGTGTACACCATATTTTCTTTATCCACTCATTAGTTGATGGGCACTTAGGTTGATTCCATATCTTTGTCATTGTGAATTATGCTGCAATAAACATTTGGGTGCAGGTGTCTTTTTTTTATAAAATGACTTCTTTCCCTTTGGGTAGATACCCAGTAGTGGGATTGCTGGATGGAATGGTAGGTCTACTTTTAGCTCTCTGAGGGATCTCCATACTGTTTTCCATAGAGGCTGTACTAGTTTACATTCCCACGAACAGTGTATAAGCATTTCCTTTTCACTGTATCGCATCAACATCTATTGTTTTTTGACTTTTTAATAGTGGCCATTCTGACGGGTAAGGTGGTATCTCTCATTGTGGTTTTAATTTGCAGTTTCCCTTATGATTAGTAATGTTGAGCATATTTTCATGTTCATTGGCCATTTATTTATCTTTTTTGGAAAAATCTGTTCATATCTTTCACCCATTTTTTGAGGGGATTATTTGTTACTTTTTCCTGCTGATTTATTTGAGTTCTTTATAGATTCTGGATATTACTCCTTTGTCAGATGTGTAGTTTGTGGATATTTTCTCTTCTGTAGGTTGTCTGTTTGGTGATTTTTTCCTTTGCTATGCAGAAACTTTTTAGTTTAATTAATTCCCAACTATTTATTTTTGTTGTTGCTGTATTTACTTTTGGGGAACTTAGTCAAAAATTCTTGTTCATAAAAATTCTAGAATTTTTATGGTTTCAGGTCTTACATTTGAGTCTTTAATTCATCTTGAGTTATTTTTTATATATAGTGAGAGATAGGGATCCAGTTTCATTCTTCTGCATGTGGCTGCCCAGTTTTCCCATCACCATTTATTGAATGGGGCATCCTTTCCCCGGTGTATGTTTTTGTCTGTTTTGTTAAAAATCAGCTGGTTGTAGGTATTATCTTTTTGGGAAGATTTTTTACCTGATAATTCAGTTTCCTTAAATGCTATGGGACTTTGGATTTTCTATTTCATCTTGAATCAGTCTTGATAAGTTATATTTTCCAGAGAGTTATCCATTTCTAAATTTAAGTTTATTGACATGAAGTGGTTCATAGTATCCTCTTAATTTTTTTATCAGCAACATTTTTGGATTATGCCTTTTTTTGTTATGCTTACTTACTTCTCTTATTTTCTTATTCTGTCTTACCAGAAGTTTGTAAGTGCTGTGATTCTTTGGAAAAATCTGAGTTGGTGTTTCTGTTGTGTGTGGGTTTTTTCTGTTTTGTTAATTATTGATCTTACCTCTTTATTATTACCTTTCCTCTATTTTCTTTGGATTAATTTCTTCCTCAGTGCTCTGATCCATTTAACAATATTAAACTGCCCTATCCTTGTAGCTTTCTATCCCCTGGGTCTTGCAACACATTAGTCTGGAAAGTTTTTCCCTATTTTTCCAAATGTTCCTACTGTTTCTCTTGTCTTTACATCTCCTAATGTAGGTGCCTCCTTGTCTTCAACCTGCTTTTCTCTGCATCCATTCTTAATTGATAGGTATTTTGCTCTCCTAATTTCAACTGTCACTTTTCTGTGAGTTAGTAGACAGAATCAAGGGACCCAGTCCTTGTAACTTGGCTCTTCACTAACTAGCTATGACATCTTGAACAATTCACTTAAGATTCCTTGGAGCTTTTGATACAAGATCCTCATCTTTGGTTTAGCTCAGTGATACTACTATTCCAGTGACAACCTTTAGCTCTAGCCTCTGTTCTAAATGCTTTGTGGACCACTTTTTTTTTTAAGATATTTTGTCAGGATTTCTCAAACTGTATATCTTATATTAATCTTTTTACTTGATTCACCTGCCCCAATATGTTAATTCCCCCTGTTCCTTATTTTGGTGCATCTGTTCTCCCAGGCACTAAAATCAAATTTTGTTTGCTTTTGGCTCCCAATATCTCTGTCTCCTAATACCCATCTCATACTTAATTCTAATTGGGGTAGGTGTGTGTATCCGTTCTTCTCTCCTTTTTTTTTTTTTTTTTTTTTTTTTTGAGACAGAGTCTCACTTTGGTGCCCAGGCTAGAGTGAGTGCCGTGGCATCAGCCTAGCTCACAGCAACCTCAATCTCCTGGGCTCAAGCGATCCTTCTGCCTCAGCCTCCTGAGTAGCTGGGACTACAGGCATGCGCCACCATGCTCGGCTAATTTTTTCTGTATATATTTTTAGTTGGTCAATTAATTTCTTTCTATTTTTAGTAGAGACGGGGTCTCGCTCAGGCTGGTTTTGAACTCCCGACCTTGAGCAATCCACCCGCCTCGGCCTCCCAGAGTGCTAGGATTACAGGCTTGAGCCACCGCGCCCGGCCCTCTCTCCTTTCTTTTTAGCCCAGTTTAAGTCTTTTATGTTTTACAAGAATAATTTCTGTGTAATGCCTACTAACTTCTACCCTTCATCTTCTTATGGAGCTTCAATCACCTTATTAAAAGAAGTTAGCTGTCTTTGCATCTTAAATCTCTTCTTTGAGTTTTTGTCTAAGAGTGTTCTTTTTACGTTACTGTTGTTGAATACTGTTTTATATTCTTTTACAAGATGGTTAGTCAGGTGAAAACACAAGAGGCAACACAGAGAACCTTACGAAAACAAAGTTTGTTATACTCACAGGTCCTAGAAACAGGAGGCATGCCACACAGGGCCACATGGGGAAGATACCACGGTGGTCAGGAGGCAGAAGATAAGAGGGAAGAGAGAGTATAGGCCACTCCCTTTATTGGGGTTTCTGTGGGAAAGGCAAGGAAGGGCAAGGTAAATAATTTAGGATTGGCTAGTTTGAGTAATTTTGGAGGGCTTTGGGCTATCAGGGTGGTCTCTAGTTGCCTGGTACCTGGCACTGGATGATTAAGGCAGAAGAACATTGCATCCAAAGTCTGATTGAAGAGGTATGGCTCTGGATTAGTTAATTGCATGTTAAAGACATACTCCTGGCTGGGGCCTTTGCTATCTCTAAGAATGGAGTAGGCCTGGAAGGGGCAGTCTCTCCCCAGCCAGAAAGATTTTTTTAAGATGTCAAAATATAAAAAATTTAAAAGCGTTTACAGTACAAACACCATACCTTCGTTACATGGGTAATGATTTCCTGCAACTAATGACAAAATACACAATGTTAAAATAGTGAAACTTCTATGTGTGGTTTATGGGAGTGATTTTAAATTTAATTTATTTAAATTTTACTTTTATGCTAGTTTCAAATTACTTGGCACACACGCATGCACTCTTTTAATTTTATTAATTGCATATGTCTAGGTAGTTGTATAGTTTCCTGTTTGTGGAAGACTTTAGGAAAAAATATAAAAAACAATCTCTATGAGTTTTTATTTATTTATTTTTTATTTCAGCATATTATGGGGGTACAAATGTTAAGGTTATGTATATTGCCCATGCCCCCCCCCATAAGTTTTTAAGGAAGTGAAGTATTTATATGTCTTTTGTAATTGTCTCAAGGAAACAAATAGACCTTTTGGGTCATGTGATATACCAAATTATTCTCACTTAAATGATATATTTGCCAGAAATTAGGATATATAATGACAGAAGTTAGCACTCTTAGAAATACTGCTTTAGGATTCTAACTTATACTCTCCTAACTGATCTGCTTTTGATGTGTGCACACATAGGTGTAAGGATAGGGTGTTTGAGTGGTAGGAAACAGAAGTGTAGGACTATATCCATGGGCCTAAGATGATTCTTACATGTTGCTGTGGTCCGTCATATTTTATTCAGTAAAGTATTCTGGCTGTTCCTAAATAATAACTGGATGTAGTAATTCAGAAACAATGTATTATATCCCTTAGAAAATATTTCTGGGTATTAGGGTGGCATATCATTGTATAAATTAATTGTATTCCAACATCAAATCCCAGCATAAGTGGTAAAAAAAAAAAGCACTGGTACAACATTTAAAAAATACATAGCAGAGCCCTTGCTAAATGATATATATGCAACAGTGTATACTTTGGGATTAAAGAAATTAGTACAACTATTTTGTTTTCCGTATGCTTTGTAAAGGGTTACTTTTGCCATCAGGTTATTATTTATTAAAACGTTTAAGTTAATAGTAAATCCTTCTTGTTCTTGGCAAAGTCACCAGTCAGTTTCTTCTGTGTTGGAGCTAAATATCGAGTAGGGTGAGAATTTAGAAGAGAGCCGAGGCATCTCTTTGGAACTCTGTCTCTACCATTCTTTACAAGAGTGGTAGTGATCTCTTTGGTAAAGCCATCTTAAGTTTCCTGACTATTCCTACCACAGTTGGTCCAGTCACTGCATTCACATCTGAATTCTCTCACATTATCTTTGATTGTAATTTATTATGTTTTGTTTCTGTTTCTTAAGATTTGTCAGTGTTCATGTATTCCTCCTGCAGTCCTGCTTTTAGAAACCATTTTACTATATTTCCTTAGTTTGAATTTCTTCTCTTCCTAGGAAGTTTACTTAGCAAAGTGCTGATATGCTGATACAAAATAGGTGTCTTGTGAATGTTGGTAATGTTTGACTTTCTTTCTTTTAATAGTTATAATTATTTTGCTTGCTTTCTAGGCACACAAACCAATGGCCTGGACTTTCAGAAGCAGCCTGTTCCTGTCGGAGGAGCAATCTCAACAGCCCAGGCCCAAGCTTTCCTTGGACATCTCCATCAGGTAAAATGTTTTGCTCAACCATAGTGAGAGTAAAACATGGAGGCATAAAATGCTAGGACCTAGATAAGTTATTTCAGAATGTGAGACTTTTAAAATTATTTAAAGCCTAGTGTTAATCACATCTAATTGTATCATTCCAAATGGTTAGTGTGGAATCCTATAGTTCAGTTGACTATATAGCATTGACCGCCACAGCTGTGTGGAGAAAAGAATTCCTTGTTAGAAATGGAATGTGTATAACAACTGAGTTACTGTTTTTATCAGCATAAGTCTGTGGTGGCTAACTGAAGGTAGTAATTATCAGAGTCATCCAAAATGATGGAGCTACCATTGCCTGAAACCTGCAGTGTTAACACTCTGACCTCAAAGCTCTTATCTCTCCTTTAAAACAGTTCCAGACCATTTTAATTTTTATCAGCTACTGAGCCTTTTGCTTGACTGCGAGAACCCCCTTTGGTTTGGGCTTCGAAAAGGTCTGCTTCAACTCTATTACCCTAATATCACATGAATTTTTTTCCTAAGTCTAAAACACACAAGGGATTCTATTCGTCCATGTTTTAACTATAATATAGAGAAGGGGAAAGGGAATACAAAAACAAACATTGGCTACCCAGTAGTTTTACTATATGGGAGCTGGTTGAAAATGGAAAATAAACAGTGAAAACAGTTGGGAAATGGATTATCAGAGTGCCTCAACCTCTTGGATTATGTTTACAATTATGTATTAGAGCAATACTTTGCATATCTTGGTGGTCTCTACCTCAGTTAAAACCTAGAACTAATTCAACACTTAAAGCATGTTGGTAGTAGCAATGTTAGCAGTGGTGCATAATGGTAGTAGTAGTGGTGGTGGTGGTGGTGGTGGTGATTCAGTGAAAAATCCATGTGGACGTAAAAACTTTCAGGTTATATATTAACCTACTAAGTTATCGGGAACTGAAATATAGATCTTACTGGCTCAAGTCTTTTCATCAAAATATGTCATCAGTGTACCTGAACTATAAAAGAAGCTCCTTTACTTGAAAACAGGTGAAATTCTAGAAAGGTATTTTACAGCTCTATTAGTTCACAAACTCAAAGGGATATCTTGTAGACAGCAATTAGCATCTTCTGTTATGAGTGAGGCCTAGCTGACACACTTTTGCTCAGGCACATAGCTTTGTTTATATCTTTGAAATAGAGAAACCTCTTGATACAACTTCTAGATAAAATATTAAGATTAATTAATATCTAAAATGAATTTAAGAATATATTTTAAATATATTTTAGAAAAAAATGTTTTCTTATTGATTTTCTTCTAAGAACATAGTCAAGCCTCCAACAAGGTTTCCAGTTTCCTAAGAGGAATAGGATTTTTGATGACGTTTAGTCAATTATGTGGCACCTTTATGTAAGCATCTTTATCTGGCTTAAATATGTGGTGGTCCAGATGTATAAAAAAAATTCCTGGAGATGCATAGATGAGGCAGTCTTCTCCCCATTAGGTCTAACTTCCAAGATGATTGCAACTCTTGCACCAGCTCCAAGGCTTCCAGGTCTAGCTACTGATTACCAAAATCATAGATCCTTCAGTACCACCCAGACCAAAGGACTACAAACCAAAGAATTTCATTTGAAACCTTGACAATATTGAATTCCCTATCAAAGCACAACTCCCTGCATAATTGTTCACCATCAGATTAGATACATAATTAACATACAGTGTGACACTTACCTGCCATCAAGGTTAGCACCCTGAACCTACCCTTACCATAATTACAATATACATATACAAAATCAGTTATTTTAGATCTGTTACCACATTAAGATCTGTTACCACATTTAGATCTGAAACCACATAAGTTTCATGAAGATGGGAACCTTTTCTTGTTTACCTGTGTCCCCAGCATTTACCAGAGAGCCCCAGATATAAATGTTCAGTAATAATAGATTAATGAATTGTAAAATGTATGGGAATACACAGGAAGAAATGATTAGCTCAACCTGTACAATTTAAGACATACAGATGAGGATTTTTGAGCTGAGTCTTGAAAGATATTAGAAACTAGCTAAATAGAGTGGCAAAGGGATACTCTCATTTTTTTATTTCTAACTTTCTACTCTGAAAACTTTGAAATCTACAAAAGAGTTACAACAATAGAACAGTGTTCATCTGAAAATCCTTCATCTGGAGTCAAAAATTGTTACTAGTTTACTATATTTGCTTTATCTCTGTGTATGTGTTTGTGTATGGTGTGTATGTATACATACAACTTCACATTCTAGAAATCCAGCCTTGATACAATATTATTTTGTAATGTACGATCCATACTTAAATATTTCCTGTCCACAATCTGATCCATACTTTGCATTTAGTTGTCATGTCTGTTTAGTATTCTTTTTTTTTTTTTTTTTTTTGGAGACAGAGTCTTACTTTGTTGCCTAGGCTAGAGTGAGTGCCGTGGTGTCAGCCTACCTCACAGCAACCTCAAACTCCTGGGCTCAAGCGATCCTCCTGCCTCAGCCTCCCAAGTAGCTGGGACTACAGGCGTGCACCTCCATGCCCGGCTAATTTTTTCTATATATATTAGTTGGCCAATTAATTTCTTTATATTTATAGTAGAGACGGTCTCGCTCTTGCTTAGGCTGGTTTCAAACTCCTGACCTCGAGCAATCCGCCTGCCTCAGCCTCCCAGAGTGCTAGGATTATAGGTGTGAGCTACTGCGCCCCTCCTGTTTAGTCTTCTTTAATCTAGAACTATTTCTCAGCCTCTTTGTCTTTCATGATATTGATGCTTTTGAAGCATAGAAGCCAGTGGTTTTATAGAATGCCCCTCATTTTGGGTTGGATTGTTCCCTCATGATTGGATTCAAGTTATGTTTTTTTGAAAGAAATACAACAGAAGTGATGTTAAGTCCCTCTCAGTGTGGATTATATCACAAGACATAGGATATTGTCTTGTCCCATTATTGTGATATTAAGTTCGACCATTTGATTAAGGTAGTGTTCATCAGATTTGTCCATTATAAAGATATCTTTTTTCCTTCTTGTAGTTAATAGTCTGTGAGGCACTACTTTAAAGACTATGCAAATACACTGTTCCTCAACCACGGTTTTATCCAGGAACATGATCGTTTAAATTAAGTCACATAAAAACTTTATCTCCTTCAAATCTTTGTACCTGAAACTCGATTTCTTTCAGCTCTTTGGCAAATGACTTCTTAGCCTTTAGGTCTTACCTCTTCTGATAGGCCTGTCCTGGTTACACCATATCTAAAATGTGTTCTTCGTTAATCTCTGAGTTTTGTTTTTTGTTTGTTTTTGAAGGTTATCCACTGGCAGGATTATCCTTCTCCCCTCCCCTCCCCTTCTCTTTTCTTTTCTTCTCACTCTGTTGCTCTAGCTAGAGTGCAGCAGTGTCATCATAGCTCATCATAGCTCGCTGCCACCTCAAACTCCTGGGCTCAAGCCTCCCGAGTAGCTGGGACCACAGGTGTGCACCACCACACCTGGCTAATTTTTTCTAGTTTTAATAGAGACGGGGTCTCACTCTTGCTCAGGCTGGTCTCTGAACTCCTGACCTCAAGCAGTCCTCCTGCCTCAGCCTCCCAGAGTGCTAGGATTACAGGCGTGAGCCACCACACCAAGCCCCAACACTTATATTTAAATGCAGGACATCTTGATGCTATGCGATATATCTAAAATGGAACTCCTTTTTTTCTCTCTCCCTGTTAATGACACTACCATTTTCTAGTCTTCCAGATTTTGAATCCTAGACTAATTCATGATTCTTTCTTCATCTATATCTAATCAGTTGCCAGGATCCTTATGTAGTACCTTGTAACGCCTTTCATATTTCCTACTTTTTATTCCCACTGCCACCATTGTAGTTTAGGCTTCTGTTTATTCTAGCATAGTTTATGTTCTCTTTCTCCCTTCTGAGTCTTTCCTTGTTTTCAGTACATTGACCTTTTTAAAGAATATATACCAGTTATTTTGTAGTGTTTTTTAATTTGAGTTTGATGTTCAATCATTATTGGATTCAAGTTCTAACAACATAAGCAATGCGATTCTATATTCATCTCAGTGCATTATAGCAGAAGGTGTATGTCTCATTCCTGGACACTCTGTCTTGGCCACTTTATCACTTGTCTGCCAGATTTCTCCACTATAAAATTGCTATTTTGCCCTTTAATTAATAAGTATCTGTGGAGAGAGAGATGAGACTATGTAAATATCCAGTTATTCCTCAAATTTCACCCGTCATCCATTGATGACTCTTGCTTGAATAAGTTATTATCATAGTTGCCAAATGATGGTTTTCTAATTCCATGTATATCTTTATTTTAACATAACCATGATTTGAACTTTCTGAATGTATGAAATATGAGTACTAAATATTATGACAGACTTTCATGTGTGGTTTATACCAGCGGTTTCCAACCTTTTGGGCACCAGTTACCAGTCTCATGGAAAACAGTTTTTCCACAGATGGTGGGGGATGATTTGGGGATGATTCAAGCTCCTTACATTTATTGTACAGTCAAACCTCCCTGCTAATGATAATCTGTGTTTGCACTGCTCGCAGCACTAGCATCACCGCCTCAGCTCTGCCTCAGATCATCAGGCATTAGATTCTCATAAGGACGGCACAACCGAGATCCCTCGTATGCGTAGTTTATGGTAGGGTTCATGCTCCTTTGAAAATCTACTGCTGTAGCTGATCAGACAGGAGGTGGAGCTTACGTGGTAATGGGAGCAATGGGGAGAGGCTGTAAATACAGATAAAGCTTCGCCTGTTCACCTGCAGCTCACCTCCTGCTGTGTGCCCTGGTTCCTAACTGGCCACAGACCTATACCAGGTCCAGGGCCTGGGGGTTGGGGACCACAGGTTTATATTAGGGGTCCCCAACCTATGGTGAGTTGTATAATTATTTTATTATATATTATAACAATAATAATAATAGAAATAAAGTGCATAGTAAATGTAATGCACTTGAATCATCCCAAAACCAACTCCCCCGCTGGCCCTGGTCCATGGAAAAACTGTCTTCCATGAAAACAGTCCCTGGTGCCAAAAAGGTTGGGCATGGCTGGTTTATATGACAGATTCTTTATTTTAGCTAGGAGTTTTAAGTTACAACTATAAATGTTTTAAGGACTTGGCTGTAGGTATGTATATATGTAAGATTTCTACTCTAGTGTATAAATAGAAATTCTGAAATTAGAATAAGTAGATAGTTCTAGATTGTTTATAATGATAAAAATAATGTATGTAGGTACCTTGTTCTTACATGTTAACAGTGTGGAAGATGAATTAAATTTTTCGAATTTAAGCATCCTGTGAGTATAAACAGAATGTTATAAAAGGAACATCCTGTAAAAATGTGGCATGCCTGATAATGCTTATTTAGTATGGGAAAACATCTTCAGAAAAGATAACATCATTTTCCACTGGGGTTGGCAGGGGATGGGGATGGGTTTTGGAGGAACGAAGCTTGTCCATAGGGTTTTAACCCCCTAAGCAAACTTCTTGTATTCTCAGTTCTAGCTCAGTGACATACACTTAGTAGAGACTCTTGAGATATTTGTTGGTGACAACCTCTAGTGATGAATGTCAACAATATTAGACTAGAACTTCCCCTGATTACTTTACTTATAGGTCCAGCTCGCTGGAACAAGTTTACAGGCCGCTGCTCAGTCTTTAAATGTACAGGTAAGTTGGGACATGGGATTATGGGGGAATTTTCTCTTTATTTTTTCCATGTTTTTCTGTTGTCTGTAATGAGCATATAGTTTTGTAATAGGAAGTACTTAAAAGTATTACCTTTTTGAAATTACTGAATATCATAAAGATCCAAATAATGATAATTATTACCATGAACCAAACATGGACAGGAAAAGTCTACTTTCAGAGTTTTACATGTAAATTTAGTAAACAAGTTACTAAATTATACAGCTAAAATTCATACCTAACTAAATACAAAGACTAATCTCTTGAATTCCCTTTTGTTTCCAAAGGTTTTTTTATTTATCATTGATGTCTTAGGCATTATAGTACAGAGGAAAGGACACTGCACTGAGAGACACAAGGGTCTTAGGTTTGAATTCTCATTCTGCCGCTCAGTAGCTGTGTGACCTTTTGCAGGTTACTTAACCTCCTGCGGTTCAGTTTGTCTTCTCTGCATTTAAGTGAGGACATTTATAAGATTGCTAGAGTTCCTCTCTGCTCTAAAATGTTATACTTATAAGAATTGTAATTAAACCTGTTTATAGACCTTGGTGGGCAGATAGTCAAAATCTTAAAACTTAAATCTGGCGACTTTGCTTCTATGAACCAGATGGCAAAGCATGCAAAGTTCAAATATTAGGTATTACTCCATAACATTTCAGTCAACCTGCTGCTTCCTTTCATTATGGTGTTCAGGTAACTAACAGTCAAGAGGGAAAAACAGTATTCTGGAAGATTGATTTCAGTCTTGCTAATGACTAAAGACCTTGGGTTGAGCATTCTATGAAACTCAGTGGAATATGGACCTAGTAACACATAGGAGCAAGGAGAGAAAAGAAAAGGAGATAATATGACCTTCCTTTCTGAGGGAGAGGAGGCTGAAAATTGCTTTGGTTGCCATGGTAAACTTTCATCCCTTAGAGAGATGTTGGCAAACAGGCTGTATCTCCAGTGCAGAATGTTTACAGTCCTGCACTGTAATTATCTCTCAATGACTGACAGAATTAATCAGAGCTTTTATGTTAATTAGCCTTGCTGCAGTCCCCAAAACAGGTGGTGGGAAATATGCAAATCTATGCAGAATTTTAATGCTCTGCATAACCAGTTTTAATTACCATAAAATTTTCTCTTCGTGCCCCTTTCAGGAGTGTGTTCTCTTTCTCTCGTGACTGCAGCATTTTCCCTCTAAGCTTGTATGTTACTTAATGGGAGATGCTAGATTTACCATTCTTTTTAGATGAAAAGTTCTATGGGTCAAGTAATCATCTTTAAGATGGTATATGAAGATTCAGACTGACCACCAGGTATATGTCAAAATGTTGGTATGAAGGGTCTAATACAGAGATGGATTAAAAATGTATTCTTTCCCTTTACTCCTTATTTGGGGTTGTGAAAAATTCTGTTGATATGTGGAGGACTAATATTTTTCTTTTTAAAAATTATAATTGCACCTTTGCTGGCATTAAAATAAAAAGTCTAAAAACTTAGTATGTAAAACTAAGATGATACAAAGATTTATAAAAAAGGAAAAGAGGGAAACAAGCAAACTTAGGACAGAAAAAGTCTTATGTATTAAATGATTCTTCAATTATGGGGTTATAAGTACAATTCTTTTAATCAACTATTTGAAATCTTTTACTTTTACCCCACCCACCTCAGTCTAAATCTAATGAAGAATCGGGGGATTCCCAGCAGCCAAGTCAGCCTTCCCAGCAGCCTTCAGTGCAGGCAGCCATTCCCCAGACCCAGCTTATGCTGGCTGGAGGACAGATAACCGGGGTAAGTTTTCACTGAGAGAATTGTAATAAACTTTCTCTGTGTCAAAACTGCCATTGGCCAATATCTTATTAGAGCTGTTCACCATAGCTGGCAGTAACATGGCTATGCCTGGCACTATTATGTCTTCAAGGAACTTTCTATACTGTAGGCAGCTCTGAAAAAGGAATTATCTTTGTCATAAGTTCTCTGGATATCTTCTGTTACAATTGCAGATGCTCTGGATAAACTAAGTACTTTTTTAAATCCATGTTTCAAGTGTTGCTTCATCATGCAATCAAATCACTATTGTATAGTTGAGACCATTACATTGATGAAATAATAGTAGTTGTCATTTTGGCATTATGACATCACTGCAAGGTCAAAGTTAAAGAATGGATTAGTACTTACAAAAGAAAAACATTTTCTTTAAGTTACTACTATGTAATGTTCTCAAATAAACCATGGCTCATGTCCTAACTCTGCAGCTTACCCTGTGGGCTAATTACTTCATTTTCCTGTACCTCAGTTTTCCTTCTGTTAAACGGAGATACTAATAAAACCTATCTCACAGTACTGTTTTAAAGATTAGAAATAATATATATAAAGCTCAAAATATAGTGCTTGGCATGTGGCATTCAATAAATTTATTTTCACACTTGATCTTAGCCAAAAGGCGAGAAGTGATAAATGTCATTTATTTTTATTGTTTATGAATTGGTCTATGTGAATATATTAAGCTTTTAACTTTTCAGCTGCTTTTGCTCTTAGGCACCATTTAAAATATTTTTCCAATGTTGAAAATTTGTGTTTTAGGTTATCTTGGGGGGTGGTTGGGGGAATCATGAGGAAGAATTTTCAATGCACATCACATCAACCCCCAGAATTTTCTATCTTCTTCATTTCTGTTAAGTGTGTTTTGGAAGGGAAGGGCCCCTTTAAGAACTGTTGGAAAATTGTTTACAAAAATCCCATCAGTAGAGATTAATATATGTCTATATATTATAATAAATATTAAAATATATACTGTATATATATATACATATTTCTTTATGGGTATTGAGTTTTTGAATGGTTTGATTTCAAGTCTTATGTTTCTAATGCACAAGTTGTGTTGGACCCTTTTAGAAGGAGGGTTGTGCCACTAAGGGGCCGTATATGCACTTCAGAATAGTATGTGGTTGTTTCTCAGTTGATCAGAACATAACACCAAAAGGAAAGTAGAGCACACTTACTACTTTGAGTTAGGCGTGTTTCAAATAAGTTGCATTATGAAAGCAAGTTTAGATCTGCTCTAAATGCATTTCCTATTTTACTATTTGGGTCTTGTTTTTGGTGACTGGAGTCTACAATAAGGGGCACTTGGGATTCCAGGTTCCTTTGGCTGGAGCTTCTATTAAACCAGGGCATTCAGATTCATTTGCATATAAAGAGAGCGGCTGTCACCACCTGTTTCCTAGAGATAATATGTTGGAAAGGGGGTGTAAAGTTGCAGAGACTCAATGCTTTCAATAACAGAAAAGATTGTGTTAGGGAGGGGCCTGTAGGGAGACTTGGAAAAGAAACAAATGGAGCTCATATTCTTTAGTCATATCTTAGGGCATAATGAAAATGATGGAATATGGCAGGGATTCGCGCTAATGGGAAGCAGCTGGGCCTTATCAGTTCTTCCCTCGGTCATATCCAGCATCCTTGTTCTTCATTCATCTGACTAATCACTTGCTGTTTTGCTGGGTGTAAATTTCTTTTCATATCCTGTCAGCATTGATTCTTTTTTTCTTGCTTACTAGTTAATTACTTTTTTTGCCTGAACCCTAGGGCCCTGGACAAGCTTGAATGATTATTTAAATCCAGAGCCAGGACCGCCATTTTAATTTAAATGTTGTGCCAGTAGTGGTGATTTCGATGATGAACTGGTTAGCTGCATGCTAACCTCATGAAGTTGAGTAGAGGGACTTATACCACTTGAGTTACCTATTTCAAAGCAGTTAGCTTGAATGAGGGGCCCTTCTCCTTCAACCCTTCCCCATTATGTGTTCTGATTTTGTTTAGCTGACTTTGACGCCGGCCCAGCAGCAGTTACTACTACAGCAGGCACAGGCACAGGCACAGCTGCTGGCTGCTGCAGTGCAGCAACATTCCGCCAGCCAGCAGCACAGCGCTGCTGGGGCCACCATCTCAGCCTCCGCCGCCACGCCCATGACGCAGATCCCCCTGTCTCAGCCCATACAGATCGCACAGGTGAGTGAGCAATAGCTCGGGCAGCACGTGAGGACTAAAGTGGCAGATTTTATTTAACAGTAAATTAACTTTCCAGTTGTTAATACGGGCCCTTAAAGGCCTGAGGAGCTGTAAATCAGCGAGGTAAGTGGTACCCTTCCTTACCACTAAATTAGAAATCATGCATTTGTTTGCTTATTTGAGTTGATATTATAAACACATAGCTGATTATTTGAATAACTGACTGTTTATATTAAGTGACAATTCTTGAATAATTAGCTGGCATATTTCAGAAGCAGGGGATTACTGTATTTATTTTAATTAGCTAATTATAGCAGGCATGGGTTCTTTCATGTGCTCTGCAGTGAATATTGCCACCCATGTGTGAGAAAGACAGCAAGTCATCTCTTTGCTACAGAATGATTAGCATTATGCAGAACTGTATTAGAATGTTGTTTGGTTTTGATTTTTACATTTTAAGGCAAAGTATCCAGAGATAATAAAAGTTTATTTGAGAGGCATAGACATTGGAGTACCAAGTAGGAAAATAAACGAAATCCTTTATCTTATGAAGAGGAAAAAAGTATAAGTAGTTATATCAGTAATCTACATGAAGAGTTATAATGAGTCTAGTACTAAACAGCTATCTTTATCCCCCCAGAAAAGACTCAAAAATTGATTTAAATTGTAGCAAGAGTTTGAACAGACATTAAAGAAGAACTAATTAAATGTCAGACTAATTTTTATTATTGTTATATACAGTATTTATCACGATAATGATTTGATTTTGACCATGTTCTTCATCACCAAACAAATACTTTCAGTGCCTAAGTTTTGAGACCCTATGTTGACATTAGTCTATAATAAGATAATATACATGAAAGCACTTTGAAAATTATAATACACTAAGCCAATATAAGTGCTATTGTTATGTTATGGAGCGGAATTTTATGTGGGTAGCTATTTTTCTTTTTTAAAAACTTGAACACTGATTTCTCAGTTGTTAGATAAGCTGGTTTCAAATTCATTAATCATTACAGGGCTTTTGACTTATTGATGGAAATTCAGACATAACAATCTCAATTGTTACTAAACAAGAAAAATCAAATATTTTAAAACTTTTTTCTCACTTGATTTTTAAAACCCATATTGGTTTATATATGTTAAAAAACAGAACTATAACCATTTGTTCTGAGGGAATTTTAAATAACTATTAAAATTAGGCTTAGCATAAGTCATGACACAATATATGTCATTGCACAAAAATAGTAAGTTCTTACAGTAGCTCCAGGTTTCTTCACATACTCTGTGAAACACACCCAGAGCACTCTCTTTTTGGAAATTTGAAAGAATGCTAATTATATACTCTTCTTTATTTGGATGTGACAGAAGTCATTAGCTGGAAGCCTGTGATCAAGTGAGCTTTATTTTATAATCTCCAATCCATGTTTTAATTCTGATTTTTCAGGATCTTCAACAGCTGCAGCAGCTTCAACAGCAGAATCTCAATCTGCAACAGTTTGTGTTGGTGCACCCAACTACCAACTTGCAGCCAGCACAGTTTATCATCTCACAGACGCCCCAGGGCCAACAGGGTAAGCTCCTCCTTAGAGCTTATTAGTTGTGCACAAAGGCTGTCCACCTAATGTTGACATGCACATTGACTGCTGTCATTTTGACTCTGAAACTGTCCATTACAACAATATTTTTATTACATTTTATCTGATTTTAAACTGTCACTAGTCATGTTAAGAAAAAAAAAATTTTTTGGCGTGCATACCACATTATTGAAGGTTACCCTGAACTGCCATTCATGTTTTTAATCACTAAGGAGGAGCCAAAAGTTTGGCTAAAACTCTAAGTGAAATTATTCAGCATGCTGAGCATAAATTGGATAAATTGCTTCTAGTATTTTGACAGTTTTTCACAGGAATGTGTTTGAAGAATATGGACTGAGTGTTATAAGTGTATGCTTCTAACAATTGTTTGTTATCTTTTAAAGTTTGAGAAAGAAGAGAGTGTTATGTTAGAAACTATAAATTTTATGAGTTATAAAAAACATTTTTAAGGTCTTTGAGTGATAAATATTGTATCATTTCAGTATCAAACAATAAAATTCAGTCATGTTTGTAAGGTTGGTTAATGTGATCAGTGTAGAGTATCAGGATATCAAGGCTTCAACACAAGGAATGTTAGCACATCTCTACCAATTCTTCATTATTTCTGGGGTAGTTGTTTTTGCCTTTGTTCTTCTTGATCATTCATCCCGAAATCTGTTGTCATATAAATACTTATTCGAGCATATATTCAAGATTAAAAGATGAGTAAGTCAGTTTTTACTTTCAGAGGGCTTACAATCTAGTGACAGAGAAATAGACCTATTACACATGTTAGACTTGATATTCACAGAACACTGTGGGAGCCAAGCAGAGACCCCTTGTACCTTTGTGATCACAGTGAATTTGGGAGAATGCCTTTATAGACTTATAAAGGAGAGAATGTCAGTTGTAGAAAATGAATAGCATTTGAAAAGCTCAGAAACACAGAAGAAAAATCAATAAGCTGTGTTTGAGAACTATAAGTAATGCCTTAGACACTACATTTTAAGTTGTATATGTGGGAAATAGTGAACTTTGAGGCCAGAAAGATTAATAGAGACCAAATCAGTAAAGAACCTCACATTAAGTTTCTAGAAGTTTGGCCTTAAATCCTATAGCTTAGTCGTTCCCAAGGTTTGATTATGTGTCGCTTGGGAAATTAGGAAAGAAACTTCCTGAGCCTCAACCCAAAATTTTAACGAGCACTTTAGAGATTCTAATATGAATAGCCCAATACCTTCCCATAAGTCTTCTGTCGGCTATATGAAATCACAGAAGGTTTAAGCAGAAAAGTGACGTTTCCAGGTTTGTTTTAAGAAAGCTTATGCTGAAACTTGGGGAGGAAAAATTAGAATGAATAGGAATAGAGAGAGTAATACTGGTTAGGAGAATATTGTAACAGTCCTATTGAGGATTGGGGCTGAACTATGATTGTGGGGATAGGAAAGAGAAGATGATTTGATAAATAAATAGGTGGATGGACAGGACCTAGTGGCCAGTTGTATTTGATTAATGATAGGGAAGAGATATCTAGGTATTTCCTGGGTTTTTAGGCAACTGAGGGCTGACGGGTCATATGGAGAAAATGTATGTGTAGTATTAAAAGAGCTGTGGAAAAACCAGCCCTTTAGGTACAGAAGGAATAAGATGAAGATGAAGATGAAGATACTGACTGGGTGCAGTGGCTCATGTCTATAATCCCAGCACTTTGGGAGGCCGAGGCAGGAGTATTCCTTGAGGCCAGGGGTTTGAGAGCAGCCTGGACAACATAGCAAGACCCCGTCTCTACAAAAAATTTAAAAATTAGTGGGGTGTGGCACACACCTGTAGTCCCAGCTACTAGAGAGGCTGAGCCCAGGAGTTTGAGGTTGCAATGAGCTATGATGGCACCACTGCACTCCAGCCTGGGTGACAGAGCAAGACCCTGTCTCAAAAAAAAAAAAAGGAGGAGAAGATACTGTGATTTCAGATGTAAAAAATTAATGGAGAATGGTAATCACAATAGAAGAGAATTCCAAGAGGGAAGGAGAAAGTTACCTAGATCATAGAGACTTAAGGTCAAGACTAAAGTGTATATATTAGATTTGCTTATCTTCAGGGTGATAGATGGCGCCAAAAAACAAACAGACAAAAACAGATTTGGTAATTGTTAAAGCCTTACAGTTGAATGAGATTGCCTTCATTTACTTGTGTCAAAGACAAGGGCATTGTCTTTCCTTTTTCAAATCTGGGACCTCATTTAAAAGAGTAAAGCCCAAAATAATTGGAATACCTACTAATTACTCATTCTGATCTTTTGGTAGTTGCAAAGGTATTTATATGTTCTTAAGGCCTCCCGACTTCCACAGACGTTTATAAAATTAGGAAAATAGCACAAAGTATATAATACTGTTTGGCTTTAGAGCCAATGACCTTGGACAATTCACCTGACCTTTCTTGAGTTTTGTATCTTTCTCTTCTCATCTTCCCCTTCACTTACATGAGTGAATTACACAAAATGTTTTAACAACAAGAAAATCATTCATTGTAATGTATTAGTTAAGAGGAAACTACTTCTCTCTGAATTTTGGCTCTGCCACCTTTTGTTTGTGTCCTTTGGAAAGTTAACTTTCTGTGCCTCAGTTTCCTTGTCTATAATACGAGGATACTTTTAGTATTTACCTCAAAGAGTTGTAAAGATTCATTGAGTAAATACATGTAAAAGGTACCTCATACATAGTAACTTCTCTGAATCTTTTCTGCAGTTATCATTATGACATCATGATATCGGTATTATCAGTCAAGAAATGGTAGATTCAGTAGCTCAGAGAATGAAAATAGTTTGTACCTTTAGTTTTAAAAAAACAGCTTGAAAATAATCTAGAATCAGTTTGTACCGCTGCTGCTGAGTTGTAACCAATCAGTTAGTAGTATATGACCTTGATTTTATTTTCTAAGATGATTCAACAATGTAAAGGATGTGAAAAGTAGAAACACGTTTATATAAACATTTCCAGGAGTGGAATTTATTGTAATTAATATTAATAGTGTCAGAGAAGCTGAAAAAATCTGAATAGCTGTTCTTTTAACTAATGATGGAGGACAAAGATTTGATCTGTTGAAATTGCAATAATAAATGTTTCCAGCATGAGATTAGCCTTCAATATTGATTGCTTGAGTTTTGTTTTCCCTTGTTTTTCATTTATTAATCTAAAACTTTTGAAGTATAGTTTATATTTTTGACAGTATTGCTAAGATCATATAACTCTGTCTTCAATTTCTAGCAAGGAAAATCGAAGCCATTTTTCCAGAATTATCAGGATTATTTTTCTTTCTTTTTCTTGGGAAAACTCTTATTGATACCTGTCTGAACTTGAGTCATAATTTGTTCGAGATTTTATTTTTGGCCTTTCTGCTCCCCCCCCATTTATTCTGAAAATAATCAAAGAAATATTCTTGTTTGAAAAAACTGTTTCTTCATTTAGTTTTTGTTGTTTGCAGAGAGGGAGATAGAAAGGGTTGGTCCTTAAGGAAGTTTTAAACCCCTCTGGGCCCTTTTAGCATTTTCAGCTGAGCTCATTTGGGGGAAAAGACCTAAGTTTTGAATTCATTTGTAAAATATGCTACTAAGAACAAAAATTAGTCATTCATAATTATAACTTCTGGTTGCATAGGAATCATTTGTAAAATATCTGCTTTTGTGACTTACAGATTAATAAAAACTAACTTTTCATTGTTAAACTTTAAAGAAACTCTTGTGTTGAAATAGCCTATGCTTAATGAGACCTCATTTCTGACCTTTGTGCTCTCTTCTGTTTCATTTTTTATTATTTTTGAATATTCTTTAGTCTTTAGCTTTTTCAAAATAATTTTATTTAATTAGTTTTAATCATTGACATAAAATATAGTTTTATTTTTCTCTCTAGACTACCCTTCAATTTTCTGAAATCAGTAAAATTTAATATTTTAATTATTTACTCAACAATTTGTTGAGTGCCTGTTAAGTGTCATACAGTGCTCTGAGTATGGGGGATATAATTTAGAACAAGATACAGTCCCTGCTTTCATTAGAAGTCAAATAGAAACCATGTAAACAAATGGTTAAAATAGCAGTAAGTACCAGGCAGACTGCAGATCAGAGTAATCTGGTAATGGTTAACCTGTGGAAGAATGGGCCTATGCAGCCTCTCTAGAGAAGCAACATTTGAATTAGGAACTGAATGATGAAGGTGGCCACACCTAGGATCTGGGTGAAGAGTCTTGTAGACAAAGGAATGCAAAGCACCTGAGATAGGAAGAACTTGACCTAATGGGGTGTGGTGAGAGGGAAGGCCAATGTAGCTGGAGTTCAGTGAGTGAAAGGAAGTGGTAGGAGATGATGTATGAGAACTAGACCAGGCCAGATTACCTACAAATGCTCAAATGGCCTTATATTACAATTAGAATACAATCTATAACTACTCTGTGGGGATTGAACTATAGACAGACACTGGGGGAAGCAGGATGGTCATTTAAACTACCATCAGTCTGCCTTTTAAGAAACATTTGAGGTAATATGTACTGAATTTTATTTCATTTAATCATATTTGCTTCAAAATATATTTAACTTGTCCCAGATCAACAAAAGTTAGGATTCTCTAGAAAAATCCAAATCTACTTTATATATTTATCTTATTTGTGATCTATATTATGAAATAATTCTATTTTAATAGCTTAAATTCAGGCAGTGCTTATTTGCAAATATAAATGACAGACTCTGATCTGTGGAAGGTTTACGTTTTTTGGCTATTGTCCTACATATTCCAATAATCAGTATGTCCAAATTTAATAACCTAAGGAAATCATAATTAGGAAGATACGTGTTGCTCCAAATAATCATACCACATATTTTTCTTTTCTCTCCTCTCCCCTCCCCTCCCCTCCCCTCCCCTTCTTTTCTGACGAAGTCTCACTTTGTTGCCTGGGCTAGAGTGCCGTGGCATCAGCCTAGCTCAAAGCAACCTCAAACTCCTGAGCTCAAGTGATCCTCCTGCCTCAGCCTCCCAAGTAGCTGGGACTACGGGCACGCACCACCATGCCCGGCTAATTTTTTCTATATATTTTTGGTTGTTCAGCTAATTTCTTTCTATTTTTAGTAGAGGCAAGGTCTTACTCTTGCTCAGGCTGGTCTCGAACTCCTGAGCTCAAGCGATCAGCCCGTCTCTGCCTCCCAGAGTGCTAGGATTATAGGCATGAGCCACCACGCCCGCCATTACCATATATTTTTAAAAGTGGTGGAATCCCTTTTGTTTGGTCTGCCATGTTGGATAATTTCTACCTTTGATCTTATCTGAGCACACATAATCCTTTATCTATTATTTGATGAATAGCAACAGCATTATATTAAAAACTAGGTACTACAGATTAAATCCTTAAATACAGACATTCTGGCTTGGTCCTCTTTTTGTAAGTTTCTGAAAATAAAAAGCCACAGACTCAATTAATTGACTGGACGTTTACTGCAAACATGTCAAGTGTTCACATTTCTACTTTGAGTGTCACTTGTCATTGTGAAGCATTGCTGGCGTTACTTATCAATGATTTTTAAACTAAAGTTTTAAATTTTACATTTTAAAGACAGTTCATGTTAATGCAAATAGAGTATTTTACATTTCACCTTTATTATCACCAAAAGGCAAATGTTTGATAAGGAGAATTTAAAAACAACTTTTTTTCCCACCTAAAGGATAGCATGTTCCTTTCAGGTCCAGCATGCACTGGCAGTTTTTAATGGATTCTATGTTAAGAAATTAAACTTTTTGGAATTTACAGCTGCTTCCACTTAGAATAATTCTTCACTTTTATCCACTCCTTATTAAAATAAAGAATTGGCCTATCAGAGAACTTATTCACATTATGCTAAAAACATACCAGTTTTAATATAATGTTCCATATCTTCTTGCCCACGTTGTATTTAACAAGATAGAATTTTAGACAAATAATAATTTTAAGACCAATAGGACTATCAGGAGAGCAGTTGGAAATTTTCGGGTAATCATATTTTCTTTCCATGTGTTCAATATAATCTTTAATGTTTCTTGCACAATGTGCTTGTGTTTTACAGGTCTCCTGCAAGCGCAAAATCTTTTAACACAACTACCTCAGCAAAGCCAAGCCAACCTCCTACAGTCGCAGCCAAGCATCACCCTCACCTCCCAGGTCAGTTTTCTTCTATGGAGGTTCTCTTGCCCTATTGTTTTGGGAGACTTTTGGACTTTATTTGATTTTAAAACCCCAGAAAACCTAATAAAAATAATTCAGTCTTCAAAACCAGAAATTCAAAGCTGAGTTTGATAAAACAATGCTACCAAAGTGATACAGTCTTTGAAAATCATCAGGAGTCTGTGTTTTCTTATAACTGTGTTGGCAGTAAATGAGCAATGAGTTGTGATTCTGTGACACCTCCCCCTACCATATCTGGCAGTAGATATTACTACTTGAACTGGAAACCTGGAACCTCAGTTAAAACCCATCATTATCCTTTGCCCTTTCTGAGAAATAGCAAAGAAGCTCTGGTCTCTCGTTTCTTTCCTGTCAGTACTTGGTTGTTGCATTTGCTCATTTATGCTAGACCATGTAAACATTACAAAAAAAAAAAAAAAAAAAGCAAAAGTGTTAGGTATTTAGAGGCTAGTTCTGCCTCTTACCTATGTATGATTTTGAGCATATCATTTTTCCTCTGTGGACCTTAATCTTCTCATCTCTAAATTAGGTGACTGAACTGGCTAATCCTGAATCCCCTTGCCCTCTGACTTTGCAGTATGGAATTATCACTTAATACTAACACATTGCCAGATTTGACAGAATTCAGCATCTATGTATGATAAGAACTCTTGCAAACTAGGTATTATAAGAGGGTAACTTTCTTAACCTAATAAAGAACATCTAACATAAAAACCCCCATCATCATACTTAATGATGAAAGACTGAATACTTTTTCCCTAAGATCAGATATAAGGCAAAATGACCAGTTACCACCTTTAAGGTGCTTAGTAGCACAATAAGACAAGAAAAAGAATTAAAGGTTACATATAGATTAGAAAGGAAGAAGTAAAACTATCTTAATTGGTAGATGACATAATTATCTATGTAGAAAATCCTAAGGAATCTACCCCAAAAAGTTTCTGGAATAAGTTAGTTTAGCAAGTATGTAGGATACAAAGTCAGTATACAAAAGTCATTTATATTTCTATATATTCGCAATTGTCATTTAAAAATTGAAATTAAGAAAAAAATTTATAGTACTTATGGATAAACTTAACAATGTTTTAAGACCTATACATTGAACACTATAGTGTCTCTCAACTGGGCTATGTTCACAGGCAGGATCAACTAAGCAATTAAGATACAGAGTCAAGGAGGTACCTCTCACTAGTGAACACTCAGAGGCCTGTGTTCCACTCAAGGTTTGTGAAGAGAACAGAATAGTCTTGTCTAATAAGAAAATTTAATATTTTCTTTTAAAAAAGAGCCTATACTCTCATGCCCCCAAATAAACTTTAGATGGATTTAAGTAAGTAAATGTTTTAAAAATACATTGAATAAACTGATAGATTAAAAGGAGTTTTATCACAGTGGAAAATAAAGGAGGCCGCCTTAGATTTGAAGCAACAGATGATATTGGAAAGGAAAATAAGAAGCTCAGCCAAATGATAGTTTAAAGCTATGTATACTGAAAAATAAAAGGAAAAAAGCAGATAGGAAAAATTATTTGCATTGACAAAAGACTCAGTCTATAACATTTGATGATCTCATCAAGCATAAGAATGAGAATAAGCATATCATTAATATATAAATGGGTTAAGGACATAAATCCGATTCAAATCCAGGAAATATAGATAATAATTAACATGTGAAAATTTCAACTTCGAGTAGTAAGAGAAATATAAATTAAGGCAGCAGTGAAGTATGAAGTACCATTTACTCCCTGGATTAGCAAAACATTTTTTAAAACTGCTGACATAAATCATGTGGAGGAAACTACCATTGTATAGTGGGCACCAACATTGCAATGTGTATTAAAAGCCATGAAATTGTTGGTTGGGCTTGGTGGCTCATGCCTGTAATCCCAATACTTTGGGAGACGGAGGAGAATCACTTGAGGCCAAGAGCTCAAGACCAGCTTGAACAGCATACGGAGAACCCGTCTCTACAAAAATGTTTTAAGAATTAGCAAGATGTGGTGGCACACGCCTGTAGTCCCAGCTACTTGGGAGGCTGAGGTCAGAAAATGACTTGAGCTCAGCAGTTTGAGGTTGTAGTGAGCTATGATGATGCCACTGCACTCTAGCTTGGGCAACAGAGTGAGACCCTGCCTCAAAAAAAAAAAAAAAATGCCATGAAATTGTTTATCCAGTTACCAGAAAATCAACTGTTAATTTATCTCAAAGAACTAATTACGTACATAAGTAGAAAAAATAACTAATATGTATAAAGTTTTTCATTGTGGTATTATCTATGTTAGCATAAATGAAAAGTGTCCAGTAATTAAGAACTGATTAAATAAATTATGATATTGCCTCAGTCAGCTTTTGAAAAGGATTATTATGAAGGCTGAAATGCCATAGAAAAAAGTTAAAGCAATGTTAAATGAGAAAGACAGTGTAAAAAATGCATGCTATAATTAAGGTTTAGAAATGTAGATCTGTGGAAAAAAACTTGAACAAATATGCAAAATGAAACCTAAGTTATTTAAACAATAAATGATTTACTTTTTCCCCTTAAAATAGTTTAAATAATCTTATAATACTATTTTTATAATAATGTCACATGTTGGAGATGTGATAAACAAGACATATATGGTCTTTATTGTTTCTACAGTTTAAGTGGCATATTTATGAAACAGGTTTTTTAAAATAATTTATTTAAAGGCATAAGATACATTTATTCAGACCTTTTGAAAACCCAGATATAATGTATTTCATTTTTGTATATTCAGGTTTTTTCTATAGAATTACATGCTTATCCTTAACTGTAATTATACTAAACAGAATTTCATAGTCAGCTTTTCCCACTGAACATTAGGTTGTACATTTGGAAGTGTTACATGATTTTCATCACTCTCCATGAATATAACTGTTTCCTTAAGTTGTTCACTTGTAGCACATTCCAGTTGTAAAACTTAAATAAACATCTGTTTGTATGTTTGTTCTTATCATTCTGTTCCTTCTGCAACAGCCAGCAACCCCAACACGCACAATAGCAGCAACCCCAATTCAGACACTTCCACAGAGCCAGTCAACACCAAAGCGAATTGATACTCCCAGCTTGGAGGAGCCCAGTGACCTTGAGGAGCTTGAGCAGTTTGCCAAGACCTTCAAACAAAGACGAATCAAACTTGGATTTACTCAGGTAGGATGAACCCCCTCTTAGTTAGATTTCCCCCCTTGGCAGGTCCAAACGCAGTTGGCCCTCTGTATCCCTGGTTTCCACATCTGTGGATTCAGCCAACCATTGATTCAAAATATTCAGGGGGGAAAAATTATGGGTGGTTGTGTCAATACTGAACATGTACAGATTTTCTTCTCTTGTCATTATACCCTACACAATAAAGTGTAACAACTATTTATGTGGCATTTATATTGTATTAAGTATTATAAGTAATCTAGAGATGATTTAAAGTGTATAGGTAGGTGTGCATAGGTTATATATAAATACACCATTTTATACTCTTGAGCAGACGTCCTCAAACTATGGCCTGCCGGGTGTTTTTGCTGCCGCTGCCTGTCCTGCTTAGCAACCGACTCGTCCCGGGCCCATGTGTGGAATGTGTGCCGCACTCTCCAACGGCCTTCCAACGGTCTGAGGGACAGTGAACTGGCCCCCTGTTTAAAAAGTTTGAGGACCCCTGCTCTTGAGGATTAGAGCATCTGTGGTTTTTGGTATCCAAGAGGGGTCCTGAAACCAATCCCCCATGCATACCGAGAAACAACTGTATTTGCTTTATGTGTCGAAAGAGGCTTCTAAGGAACAATGTGTTTCTCAGCCATGTTGTTTTTGGTCTTAAACTGTATCTTTTTGTTAGCCATTTCCTGCATTTATATGTTTAGAATATTGTATACATTTAATTATAAGTTTATCATTTAATGTTAAGTTAAACCTTTAAGATTTCTATCAGAACACAGGTCTCTGAAATCATAATTATTAATGTATCAATAAATTGTGAGAGTTTTAAAAGATGATATTGGGGAATGATATGACTATACTGAAGGTTTTGTTATTTGAAGAACATCTGGTTATAGACCTTAGTGTTGCATATGTAAGGTTGACAGAGTAAAGATTACAAGGTCTTTTATAATAACTAAAAGAGGAAAAGTTTGAAAGGCTTGTTTAAAAATAGTTTTGGGGGAGAGAGGAGGCTAGTAGAGACATGCATGCACACTCTCTAAAGCTATACTGAAACTAATCAAATAAGAATCTATTGAAAATGAAAAACTGAAATTAATCAAAATCCAAATTAATTTTTTAAATGTCAGCTAAAATGATTTAGGTTCATTAGGTGAAAAAAATGAAGTTTTTTGGAGGATTGGTTTGGGTGTTTTTATGGAATCGGGAAAAACCCGATGTTTGGAGTGTTTAAGCCACCGCTTAAATACTATTCAAATTATTTTGTGTTGAAAGTACAGTAGGGCTCCACCTACGCTAGTGGGTCAAAAACCAGGATGACATCCCTGCATGTATTCTAGGGATTTTGGGGAATAGACATATATCTCTTTGGAAATTTATTTTTGTTTAAAGAAACTAATTGTATATTGGAAACATATAATGATTTTAAAATAGATATAATTTTAAAGGAAATGCAGTTACATTTGTGACTAGTTTCAGTTACGAAAAAAATTATAGAAACATTTTAATATTTTTGAAGCATCTAAGTGATCTTACCTTTAGTTTTTTTTTTTTTTTTTTTGAGACAGTCTCGCTTTGTTGCCCAAGCTACAGTGAGTGCCGTGGCGTCAGCCTAGCTCACAGCAACCTCAAACTCCTGGCCTCAAGCAATCCTGCTGCCTCAACCTCCCAAGTAGCTGGGACTACAGGCATGCAACACCATGCCTGGCTAATTTTTTTCTATATGTATTAGTTGGCCAATTAATTTCTTTCTATTTATAGTAGAGATGGGGTCTCACTGTTACTCAGGCTGGTTTCGAACTCCTGACCTCGAGTAATCCTCCCACCTCGGCCTCCCAGAATGCTAGGAATACAGGCGTGAGCCACTGTGCCCGGCCTTACCTTTAGCTTTAAAAAGCTAAAGATAAAACTAGATTGACATGGGTAAGTTAATAAGCTGAAATAAGCGTAATGTTAGCAGTGCTTCGGGTGTTGGACTATTAGCACAGCATACTCTTGTGTTCCCTGGGATGATTCTTGCCTAAATGACATCCCAAAGATGTTATGACTTCTAAAAATCTTTAACATTCTCTCACATAGTGGTTTGCTTTTCTGTGGCATTTGACCCAATATATTGCCAGTATTATGTTTCTCCCTCCCACTCCTCCCCTTCCACATAAAGGACCTTCTTTGTGGTCTGATGTTTTGCTTTATGGTTATCCTGTTTTTTGGCATGACCATTTCTTATTTTTCAAAATGACTATGATGCAGCAAGTGGCAATGGTTCACAAACTTTGACTGCTACTGCTGCAGGATGGGAAAATCAGCCAATCAACCTCTGTTTTTAAGTCTAATACCTCACTTGTAGTTTTCAAAGGTTGCTTTGTATCCAATTTTTTATATGTGTATGCACACACATACACATACACAGAGTTAGACATTCAAGTTATATTTGTTGAAACAAATCCCAATTCTCTGTGTTAAATACACATGTTATTAGATGTTATAAACAGTTATTATATAATTGCTTATTAAAGGATTACTACAGATGACATTGCATAATTAGTAAGCATGTCATAGTATAATATAATACATTTATTACATGAGGTATGTCCATTATTTCCCTAATCCCAGTCTTTGTTCCTTTTTTCCTTTTACTCTTTAAAAATATTGAGGGGATTTAATATAGTTCAGATTATGTATGAATCAGCTGTTTAAAATATTTACTTTTGTGAAGGATAATGCAAAACCGTTGTGAGTTACAAGAGCACCAAACCAAGCATATACCAAATTAATGAAAATTAGTATAGTATGTTAACTGAGAGACCTATTACTTTTTGTTCAATTAAATAATTTAAATGTGAAGTAGCATTGTATTTTTTTTTTTTTTTTTTTTTTTTTGAGACAGAGTCTCGCTTTGTTGCCCAGGCTAGGGTGAGTTCTGTGGCGTCAGCCTAGCTCACAGCAACCTCAAACTCCTGGGCTCAAGCAGTCCTACTGCCTCAGCCTCCCAAGTAGCTGGGACTACAGGCATGCGCCACCATGCCCGGCTGATTTTTTTATATATATATTTTAGTTGGCCAATTAATTTCTATTTTTTTTATAGTAGAGATGGGGTCTCGCTCAGGCTGGTTTTGAACTCCTGACCTTGAGCAATCCGCCCGCCTCGGCCTCCCAGAGTGCTAGGATTACAGGCGTGAGCCATCGCGCCCGGCCTGTATTATAAATCTCAAGTGGATTTGTCATTTATTGCCGTGGTTCTAGTTACTAATAGTTAATGGCTGTATTTCCAGGTACCACCTAAGGGTATTATTTGTTATACTTACTATGATGTGATTTTTAAATAGATATTTTATGTTTTGTTTACTTGTTACAATTATTATATAAGATATTATAGAAGTTTGTGAAAAATTGGTAGTACGTTGTACAGTTACAATGCCAGAAAACACTTAACTGCTATCTAACTGCTGCAAAAGGTCTTATCCTTACATAATTATAAAGTTTAGTTGGCCCTTGTTTTTAGGAAAGCTATAATCTAAACAGATAAAGTGACCAAGACATGAATAAATGTGATACACAAAGCTTAAGTTCAGTGCTTGATATGTAGTAGGCAGTTAGTGAATATTTGTGGATTGAATGAAGTAGCATTTAATAAATATATAGAGATATAGGTACAGATAAACATATCCATCCATATCTTTAGATCTTTGTATACAGTATAGAATAGAATATATGGATGGCATTTATGCCCCACTTACACTATTCTGGTTCTTTCAGTTTTCCTGTAATTGGAAGGAAATCAATAAACAGTGCACTTCAGTTCTAGTTAGAGTATATTCAGAGCTGTCATTAAAACTTCCTGTGATTGTGGGGATGTTTTATATTTGTGTTGTCCAATACAATAGCCACTGTTTGTGGTTATTGAGCACTTGGAAGGGCTAGCGGTGCTGAGGAACCAAATTTTAATTTATTTGATTTTAATTAATTTAAATTTAAACGGCCACACATGGCTGGTGACTATCCTATACAAAAGCATAAGATATAGATCACTTGACGTTCAAGTATTCTCTATGCCTCATTTTATCTTACAGTTCCAACATTGCTCCTCTGTTTAACTTTTTATCAGAAGTTACTCACCAGTAAGAAAATGGACTCTGAAAAAAATGTTCGTTTGTTTCCCCAACTACCACCTAATGCAGGTGCTAATAAACAATGTAATATCCAAAACATGGATTTGGGGCCAGGAATCAAAGGACCAGAATAATCTCAACTCAAAATAAGTGTTGCTAGGATAGTTGGGAGTTGGGTGTCTTGTCACAGAATTAGTTGTGTAGTACTTTGGACCAGAATGTTGTTGCCTTTCTGCCCTGTCACTAAACTAATTGAAATGAGTAGATAAATCATTTAAACTCCATAAGCTTCTATTACCTGTATATAAAATAACCATTAAGATATGGCTTTTTCCAGCTTGAACAAGAGATATTCAGCTGGAAGAGAAGCACTGTATACATTTCAAAGGTTATAGGCTTATAGAGAAAGACATCTTTTGTAATATATTCAGGGGATCATTGTTCTATTGCTGCAAGGTTACCAAGTTTCCAGTGCCCATGAAGGTTTAACTAAATGGGTCAAACCTCTCTACTGTGAATTTCTATCTCTGTAATGGTTACAAAAGTGGCCTTTTAGAATACCTGTTTTTTGTAACCAACTTTGAAATCCAAACTAAGGGTGAAAATAGATTTTTTTCACTGCTTCCAGAAATACTTTATAGAGAAAAAAAGAGAGATCATTTCTAAATTTTAAAGTGATTTATGAGAAGTTTAGTTAATTCAGAAATACCGAGATTTAATCTAGACAGTTTGTATCTAATCCCTGTAGGTGATATGGATAAATTGATTTTTAAAGATTACTTAAATCGCTTTGGTTGCATCAATTAAGGGGCTTGTTAGAATATAGGCCCTATCTTTTGTTACTTAGTAGAAATTTTGGTATCTTGATTATTACATAAGGTAGCAAGAAGATGGAAAGTATGTGGGACAGTGTTGAACATTGTCCTGATCAAGGTCTAAGAAAGTCCTCACTGGAGTGCTGTGCCTGGCTGAGGAATGGAGTTTATGTGAGACCCAAAAGAGGAATGAGAGCAGTCCTTGGAGTGAGAGTCCAGAGTGATGGCTGTAAATGTTAGTAAGATGACTTTTTCTCTATTTTCCTCTCCCCTCTGCTGCTCCATATTATTGTGCAGGGTGATGTTGGGCTTGCTATGGGGAAACTGTATGGAAATGACTTCAGCCAAACTACCATCTCTCGCTTTGAAGCCTTGAACCTCAGCTTTAAGAACATGTGCAAGTTAAAGCCACTTTTAGAGAAGTGGCTAAATGATGCAGGTAAGTGAATATACAGGACATTCCTTCATTGTTCATTGGGATTATTATATAAATTGGTATTTATATTTCTTGCTATATTATTGATACTGAAGAACCTTGAAGCTTACTAATCCTGGAAGGATCATTATAAATTATGGCTATGTAAATCAGAAAGCTAATTCATTTAAATAGTCTAGTAATTACAGTGTAAATAATCAGCAATAACTTGTAGCCTTGAAATATTTCTCATATTTGAACCAGGGTTAGGGATACACAAACAGTTAAAGGAACAGGATAAGAAGGCCTGTGGATTTAGATAAACCCAAAGAACAAGTTATTGTTTCTTCTTTGATGAATTATCATAAGACTTGTTCCTGCTAATATTTCTGGTTTTCATATTTAAAATGACCATATATTTCATACAAAAAGTTGGACTGCTGTTTTAACTTTTTTGTGTATGTGCTGAAATTTCCTTTTGGAAGATTTAGATTTTGAGTCACAGAATCATAGACTGTGAGAGCTGTAGAGATCCCCTAGACTATGGTCCTCATTGCAGATGTGAACAAAAATTAGGCCTTTGGGAAAGACAAACCTGAAACACCCATCCTTAGACAGTTTGCTTCAGTAGCTATGGGCGAGGCCATCTGTAATCTTCCTGAGTTCCACAGGTGAGAATCACCAATCTGTTCCATCCATCTCATTTTACATATAGCAGAAAGAAACTCAGAGATGTGTATGACATACCCAGGGTTATTAAATTGTTAAATGGCAGAACCATGTTTTAACTTTAAAGAATTTATAAGTATTTCTTTTTTTTTTTTTTTTACCCTAGATTATACCAATGAAATGAGAGGTCATTTACAAGATAAATATTAAACATTCAAAAATTTCCAAAAGACTTTCTTCCTTGTATTCCCAGAGTTCATAAACAAACACATGTAAGCACAGAACTGAAAGAGGTAGAGCTGAGTTTGGGGGTAGGAACAGTAGACTGCTTTCTCAGAAACAAATCAAGACGTAGTGGTGACAGTACAGTCAACTGTCCTGGAACAAAGAACACCAATAAGGGCAGTAGAAAGATTCATAATAGTGAACAGTATTTTAATCAGGTTGTATGAAAATTTTTCATGTGTGCTTACAGCTTATTTTGTCAGTTTTTTTGTCGTTAACATGTGTATTATACACATGAATCGTTATGTTCAGCTAATTTTATTTTTGTGTTTTCTTCATTCTTACAGAGAACCTCTCATCTGATTCGGCCCTCTCCAGCCCAAGTGCCCTGAATTCTCCAGGAATTGAGGGCTTGAACCGTAGGAGGAAGAAACGCACCAGCATAGAGACCAACATTCGTGTGGCCTTAGAGAAGAGTTTCTTGGAGGTCAGTGAGGTTTTTACTTTTCATGTACATGGGATTGTCTGTGTAGTACTGTTAGAAACTGTAGATGATAAAAGATGACATGTCAGCCTCTGTCCTTGTGGTTGCTTATAACGTAATGGAAAAAATAAATGAAGTAAGTTACTGACATAAGAGACAGAATCAGAGTTCTGCAGGGTTCAAGAGAGACCAGAGTCACATCCATATGACCACTCAGTGTGAGAGAGGTGGCAGCTGCCGTAGGATGCGTAGGAATTAATCCCACACACTGGAAAAGGTGGGAGGGAAGCACTTCAAGCAGAGGGATCCAGGGAGGGAACCACTGATTTTTATCAGGAGAAACATGAGTAGTTTGGTAGGCTAAATTCTAGTATCTGTATGCCTGTAGTTTGGGACCAGAACACTAGAGACCTTGAATATTAGGCTGTGGAGTTTAAGTTAATGCAACAGATATTTAGCAATTTCTTTTTTGTACTAGGCGATATCATAATCAAAGCTTTCAACAAAATTTTGACTTCTCTAATTCAGAAAAGGCTTGAGCACCTTGGGAAGACACTGAATTAGAAGTCTTGTTAACTGTGTACTTAGGCAAATCACTTGATTTCTTTAAGCTGAAGTTCCTTCATCTGTGAAATACCTGCTTTTCTTGCCTCACAGGCTTATTGTGAGCTCCAAGTTAGATAGCATGGAGCACAGAGAAAACTTAAATTCCTATTAATTCATAAGGTTGTATTGGTATTTTGTTAATTTTATTCAAGATTAAAAGACCTTAAAATGAAAAAATGTAAATATATAAGAACTTATTCTTTGTTAATATGAATAAAGTTTAGTAAGTGTAATGTTCATTAAAACATCTGTCTACAGAAGCTCTTTGTTGAAAGTGGCCCAATATGGTCATATATATCCCAGTTTCATTTTCTGACTTGTCCTTCCACATTTGTTTATTTATATTCTGACATGATTATGCCAGTAGTTCAAAAAGTTATTTCAAAAGATGACATTTTTTTTCTCCTTAAGAATCAAAAGCCTACCTCGGAAGAGATCACTATGATTGCTGATCAGCTCAATATGGAAAAGGAGGTGATTCGTGTTTGGTTTTGTAACCGCCGACAGAAGGAAAAAAGAATCAACCCACCAAGCAGTGGTGGGACCAGCAGCTCACCTATCAAAGCAATTTTCCCCAGCCCAACCTCGTTGGTAAGCATAAAAAATAGGAGAGCACAAGCTCAATGGCTAGCTTTTACAAATGACCTGTTAAATCAATTTATTTCATAACAGTTATGAATTTACTATATATATATTCACGTTGAATGAGTGTATATAAAATTGTATTTTAGTTGTTACCAAGGTAATGAAATCTCATGTTATTGAACTAAAAACTTTCTGATCTGTCTTATTTTTTAAAGCAAAGAATTGTAATTCTTTCTTGTTTCATTGCATTTCCATTATACACTTTTCTGGTGTGGTTTATTAGGTTACTCTGTAACGATGGGAGTAAATTTGCTGCTGACTCCAGTTATCTGAGAAAATCTTTAGTTAGCTTTTATTCATGTTGAGGCCTAAAGCCCAATTTATTAAAACTGACACTTACATGATTAAGTGACAGTAAATTCCCAGGTAACCTTCAGCTCTGAACTCCTATTAAGACAATCATCTCACTCTGAAACACCATGCGGCCCTTTTCGTGTGTAATCTCATTGAGTAACTTCTGCTGTTTGCATTAGAATATTATTCCTAGAAAGGGCATAAAGTAGTCATGTGACTCCTTTGATTTTTAGTATTGCCAACCAGAATTCAAAAGATGAGAAGATTGTTGAGTTTGCATTTCTGTTCCTTTTTTGTTAATTTGTTTTCATTTTATTTGAATATCATTCCACACTGGAAGGCTTTTAAAACTAAAGTCACCTTTAAAAGCACATACTAGTTTAAGTGAAATTTATGGCTGTTAAATGGTGGGTCTTTAATGATAAAGTTCATGAGATAGTTATGAAAAAGATAGTTATTAAATAATAATTTTGTATAGGTAACTTTTATGTTTTAGGTTTATTTGTACTAAATGGAAGACTATCTTGCAGAACTGTGGTAAAATTTTTTATTTTAAAAAGAAACTTAGTTTTTTTAAAAAATTTGCTTCACATTCTTTTCATAATTTCATGTCATTAAAAACAAACACAAAGCAATTCTGCCCCCACAGAGGCAAAAATAAAAGTAATACATGAACCCCAGATTCCCTGATCCTGTCAAATAGTTTTCTTTTTAGGTAAAGTTGATAATTACTGTATTTCTTACTGACTTAGAGTGTATCTGACTCAACAATCAAATTTAGGAATGTTTCTTATTATTTATTTTTAAAACCTGGGCAAAGCTATTTGTGATACCAGTGAAAAATCATCTTCTAGTATCAACTTTCCAACATAGGATGCCAAGTTTCTCAATTCCAAAATCAAAGAGGGATTATAAAATCATTTCCTCTTAGGCCCTTTTATTTTATTCTGTTGTACATCGAGTTTTTAAAACTTGATAGGCAAAATAAGTCCACAATATGGGTTGAAATTTTAGTTTTGTTTAAGGTGCTTTGTTCTCATTTTCATTTCTGACCTCTAGGTGGCAACCACACCAAGCCTTGTGACAAGCAGTGCAGCAACTACCCTCACGGTCAGCCCTGTCCTCCCTCTGACCAGTGCTGCCGTGACTAATCTCCCGGTTACAGGTAAGCAGTGAAGCAGCAGCGAGGCCACACCGCTGCTAGGTACACGGGAGACCCGTGAGAGGTTTCTGTGAGAATCTGCCATTAATTGCGAGATAAGGTTTTAACTAAAGATATGGATTGCTTAAAAAAAAAAAAGTTATGAACGAAAACCTGAACTTTAAAAAAGATCAGGCATAATTGATTTTGTCATTAAAAAAATACTTTCACTCAAGGATTTTCTTAACCTCTTTTGTTTTTTCCCACATTAGTTCATCTTCTACATTCCTCCCAGAGTTATCTTTCAAAAAACACCAATTTTTTTTTCTAAGTAACTCCTTTCCATAAAAATTTTCAATAGCTATGATTTTTTTGCATTCAGAAAAACATTCTAATGCATCAGTTCATAGAAGGTTATTTCCAGTCTGGACCTCATCTTCCACGAGTCTTTTACGTACCATACCCTGAACACACAGGAGGGCTCCATCCGTACCTTTGTAAATATCCCTGCCCCCTGAAGTGTTGTCCATCCTAGCCTGTAGTTCTTGATTGGTATTGATAAAACTATTCCAGTTTATGTCAGTTTTTCTTGGAAATACTCTTTAACTTCCCCAGGAAACTATTTATTTCCACCTACCTGTGTCATAAATAATTGTTTTTATACATCTGTCTTTCCCAGTAGACTTTGCACTTCTCAACAGATTTGAGTATTCTTTTTGACACCTCATTATAAAATGAATAATTTTTTCCTTTGACCTCCTTTAAATAGTAAATTTTCCAAATATGTTTAAAATGACTTAGCATTGCCATCAAATGTTTTTTGGTGATACTTAGTATGTAAGACGTGCATTTATGATATTTCATAATCAAGCTTACTGTAAGCTAGAGTCAAGGATTTTGATTTTTCCTTACTGATGTTTTAAGTTCATAATACCTCTTTTGCTATATGAACTGTGATGTAAAAGTTGAATAAATGGCTTTATATTATATTACATTTCTCAGTATTAGAAAATCTCATAATTTTTATTTTAGACAGTATACTTCTTGACCTCTTTTGGGTGTTGGACCTCTTTGAGAATATGGAAGCTATATAGACTTTTCCTCTTACAAAGTAGACATACTCAGAATTTTTAGTAAAATTTAAGGATGTTTATAAATGACAACCCCCATCAGCCCTCCCACTGCCCCTAAGGCTGTTTGTGGATGCCTTGGGAGCCTGCAGATTCCAGTTTTAAGAACCTCTGTTCTAGAGTATAGCACTTCAGCTTAAAAAGCAAATTGTCAGTGATTGATTGGCTTTGTGCTGGGCACCAGGAACATGAAGTTCCTGCCTCTGAGGAGCTTATTGTCTAAACTGACTTCTAATAATCTGGTAAATTAGGAGCTGGAACTTTACCTTCCCAACAAATTATAAGTCATGTTAGGTTTAAACCCATTTTTTTGCAGACAAATTTCTATTAGTTTAGACCTAAAGAACAAGTAGCTTTATAGATTGCTTAAAATATAGGGAAAATCAAACAGAAGGCAATTTTAAGGAGATATACATACTCAAAACTAGCTAAAAATTTGTATCAGTTTTTGATGAATCCAACTGACCAATCACATTTTCTTAAACTTAATTACTCAGCCCATTTCTGTGGATTTAGTTGTGACTGTTTTCTGAAACCTTGGTAACTCTTCTTAGAGTGAAATTTTTCTTTAATTATTAAGAAATTTAACCTTGTAGGAAATTCAAACAGGAAAAACACAGTCACATATATAATTTTTATTTTCTCTTGAAATTGCTTTTATATATACATGTATATAGAATTTCTGAAGTATTTGTACAGTATAGCATTTGATTGTAGCCTTGTGATATCCTCACAGAAGACCAGTTTAGGCTGTGCCTGACTCACAAAAACTATGAGATAATAAAATTGTGTTGTTTTAAGCCACTGAATTTGTGGTACTTTATTACTCAGCAATAAAAAATGAATACAGTAATATTATGTTTGTATAAATATTATACAGAGCCAGCTCAAATGCTTGAATCTATAAGAAGAAAAATGTAATCTTATGGCACTTAAACATTACTGCTTGAAAGAGAAAATTATAAGAGCCAGTGTCAAGTAGATTTTCATTTCTTATCAGCACTTGCTCCAAATCTTACCCCAGGTTAATTTTTTTCCCACTTTGGACCGTGACTTTCTTATATCGCTTCTTTTCTTCTGATGTTTCTATACTGCCTTTCTTTTTCTCTGTTGACAAAAGTAGCATATTCCTTTACTGCATTATTTATTAAAGACATCCAGCATCTTAATCATACCACTTATCTAATGGAATGTATTTTCTTCTTGAAGACCTTGGGATTCCTGTGATTGCTTATTTTAATTTCTTTTTGTTGTATTCATGAGTTAGATCCAATGTTTCTTAGATTCCATGTCTTCCTCTATCCTTGATTCCTTGTTTTTTGTCTGGAACACATTCTCAAGTAATTTTTTTCTTTATTTGGAAAGGCTGCATGGGAGGTAAAATTTCTAAGTACTAGTTTGTTCAGTAATAGAATTCTAGGTGCAAAATTACTTTTTCTTTGAACTTTGAAAGTATTCCTTTGTTGTTTTTTAGCATCTACTAATGCTAATGAAAGGTCTGGTTTCAATCTCTTTTCTTGATTGTTTTTTCTTTCTGTAAACTTTAAGGATCTTTTTATCCTTAATGTTCTGAAATTTCACTAGGAGGTTGCAAGGATTGGCCTTTTAAAAATTTGTCCTCCATAATGAACATTGGAGACTCTGGAAGTGAGGTGTGGGTTGAAAAATTACCTACTGGATAACAGTATACACTATCCAGGTGACGAGTACACTAAAAGCATAGACTTCTCCACTATATTAATACCATTCATCCATGTAAGAAAAAAACATTTGTATCCCCTAAATCTATTTTTTTTTAAATGTTAAGCATTAAAAATAAAATTGTCTGCATTGGTCTTCAGAGAGTATTTTCAATCCGAAGTAATGTTTTTCTTCAACTGTGGTAGTTTGGCTTTGTTTATATAAACTTTTTTTCTAGCATTGGCTCTATTTATTCATTTTGTGCTATTTGTTTTGTATTGTTGGGTTTTTCATTGGCTGGTGAGTTTTGGTTATTCATACTGATGAATGTAAGACTGTATTAATGTCAATAGATTGTAAGGGATTTCTTTGCCATTGTGTACCTTCTGTAACTCAATGGTCCCCTCCTCTGAATGAAGGGCTAGCAGTGGGCTGTGAATGTTGGAGAGAGAACTGCCAAACTATTTCAAGGTATACGAGTAGGAGGCAAGCAAGGCTCTACCCTCACACTTTCTCAAAATGAGGAAGATCTTTGCTCGTGCATGCCAGTGCCTACACTAGAATTCATAGCCTTCCACAGTCAGATTTTTATTTTCTTTGAAGAGCAGTAGGTGACATTGGTTCTGCTCATATGAGAAGTCTGGTGCAGAAAGGGAAAGGCACACTGGCAGAGTTACTATCTGAACAGACTTTTAATCACCCTATTCTTGACCCTATCTCCTACACCTATGTCAGTTTCTGACAACTCTGAGCTTGGACTCTCTTCAGGGCTCCATCAGAGTGAATAATTTCCACCTCTGTTATAGCCTTATGCACTTCTGGACTATAGCTGGTGTCTCTACCATCTGAATTCATCCTTTTTCTCACTTCTGCAAATCTGTATAAATCTCACGCCCTTTGATATCTGTCACCAGATCTCTTATTCCATTTTTTTATTTCTTTGGTATCATTTGGAATAGGATTTTGGAAACAAAGGGAAAAATCATATCCTCAGCGCATTATCTTCTGAGAAAAATCTTGTTTGATTGATGTGGTCATCTTTATTTTCCCATAGTGCATGGTACATAATAAGATCCTTGGTGAACATTTCTAGAATAAATGCAAGAATGATTGTGACTATGATTTCTCCTCCAGAAAGACAAGTGTTCTGATGTGTCTCAAAAACTTGCAAAAAATTCCACAGCCTTAAAAATCTCAACTAAATATGCTCAGACCCCAATTATTTTTCCAAGATATGTTTCATAATGGCAAAAGAGTTGATTTCTCAGGAAGATACAGCAATTATAATTATATAGCTATCAAACAACAGAGGCCCAAGATACAGGAAACAAAAATGAACAAAGTTTAATGAAGATATAGACAATTCAACAATAATAGTTGGAGACATTTGATTAATTTGAATTAAGTAAAAAAAAAATTCAAGAATATGTAAGATTTGACCAATGTTGGCCAACTTGTCCTAACTGCCATCTGAAGAACACTTAATCCAACAACAGCAGAAAACACATTCTTTTCAAATACACATGGAACATCTATCCCCTAAGATGTTTTTACCCATAAAACAAGTCTTAGTAAATTTAAAAGGATTAAAATTGTACAAAGCATGTTGCCTGATGACAACTAAGATAAATTAGAAACCAACAAAGAAATCTGGGCTGGGTGGTGGCTCACACCTGTAATCCTAGTACTCTGGGAGGCCAAGGCGAGTGGATCATTTAAGCTCAGGAGTTCAATACCAGCCTGAGCAAGAGCGAGACCCTGTCTCTACCAAAAATAAAAAAGATTAGCCAGGCATGGTGGCACATGCATGTAGTCCCAGGTACTAGGGAGGCTGAGGCAGAAGAATTGCTTGAGCCCAGAAGTTTGAGGTTGCTGTGAGCTAGGCTGATGCCACGGCAGTCTAGCCGGGGCAACAGAGTGAGACTCTGTCTCAAAAACAAAAATAAAAACAAAGAAATCTGAGAAATCCCCAAATATTTGGAAATTAAACTAACACATGGGTCAAAGAAGAAATCACAAGAGAAATTAGAAAACACTTTGAAATGAATGAAGATGAAAACATAAGAAAAAAAGTCTCAAATAGCCAAAGTTTCTACCTTAAGAAAATAGAAAAATAAGAGCAAACTAATCCCAAAGCAAGCAGAAAGAAGGAAGTAATTAAGATTAGAGCAGAAATTAATGAAATAAACAAAGAAGACAGTAGGAAAAAAAACAGTGCAACCAACAATTAGTTCTTTGTAAAAAGCAACAATATTGACAAATGAATTTTAACCAAGGGAAAAAAGGGGGAAAGACACAGATTACCAAAATCAGCAAAACAGGGGACATCGCTACTGAACATACAGAAGTTAAAAAGATTATAATGTTGTATTTTTTATTGAGATATAACTCACATACATTTTTAGTGTACAGTTTTAAAGTATGTAATTTATTGGATTTTAATATAATCATAACATTATGGAACCATCACCACTATCTAATTGTAAACTATTTCCATCACCCAAAGAGCAACCCTTATACCCATTGTCAGTTCTTATTTATTCCTCCCCTTACACCTGACAGTCAGTAGTCTATTTGTCTCTATTGATTGCCTACTTGGGACATTTCATATAAATGGAATTATATAATATGTGGCCTTTTAAATATCTCGGGCTTCTTTAATTTATCATTGTATTTTCAAAGTTTGTCCATGTTGCAGAATATATCAGTACTCCATTCTTTTTTAATGGCTAAATACATTGTATGGATATACCACATTATGCTTATCATTCATGAGTTAATAGACATTTGGGTTGCTTCTGGTTTGGGGCTATTTTCAGTACTGCTGCAGAGAACATTCATATACCAGTTTGATATGGGTATATGTTTTTTCAGTTGTTTTGGATATATACTTGGGAGTAGAATTGCTGTGTCATGTGGCATACTGGAATATTATGAACATCTTTATGCTAAAAAAAAAATTAGGTAGCTTAGATGAAATAGACATATTCTTAGACACAAATTACCAAAACTGATTCAAAAAGAAATAGAAAACCTAAATAGACCAAGGGCAAGTAAAATATTGAATTATTAATTAATCTTCTCACAAAGAAAAAAGCCTAGGCCCAGATGGCTTTAACTGTGAATTCTTTCAGATATTTAGAAACAAAATAAAATCCATTTTCAACAATCTTTTCCAGAAAATAGAGAAGTGACTTTCCTCCTCTATTTTTGTAGGAGGCCAGTATTGTCCTGATACCAAAGCTAGATAAATATATCACAAGAAAACAAAATTACAGACTTATATTTCTCATGAAAATATATATAAAAATCCTCAACAGAATCCTGGCAAATCAAACCCAGAAACATAAAGAAATTAAAAGATTATATACATCATGACCAAAGGGGATTTATTTCCCAGGAATGTATGGTTGGTTTAATATGTGAACGTTAACTAACGTACCATATTGTAGTAGTAGAAGAAAGGACATAAACCACAGGATCATCTCAAAATCATAGTCAAAATTCCAACACGGTTTTTTTGGTTTTTTTGAAAAATTGATAAACTCTTTCCAAAATATATATGGAAGGGACCCAGAATAGCCAAAATAATTTTGAAAAACAATGAAGTTAGAGGACTTACAGGTCCTGATCTCAAACTTACTTTGAGCTTACTATAAAACAACAATAATCAAGACAGTATAATACTCACATAAAGATAGACATATAGATTAAATGGAACAAAATTGAGAGTTGAAAAACAAACCTTTAAATTTATGCTCTATTGAATTTTGACAAACATGCCAAGGCTATTCAATAGAGAAAGTGTAGTCTTCAGCAAATTATTCTAGGACAACTGGATATCCATATGCACAAAGATGAATTCAGATCTTTACCTCATACCATACACAAAAATTAACTAAAATGGATCAAAGGCTCAGATGTAAGAGCTAAAACTATAAAGTTTTTAGAAAAAAAAGTAGGAGAAAATTTTCATGACCGTGGGTCAGGTAAAGAGTTCATAGATACACCACCAGAAGCACAATCCATAAAAGAAAAAAAAAAAAAAGATAAATTGGACTTCATTAAAATCTTTGTCCTTCAGAAGACAACCTGAAAGAAAATGAAAAGACAAGCCACAGACTGGGAGAAGACATTTGCAGTTATGTATCTGATAAACGAATTGTATCTAGAATGTATAAAGAATTCTTAAAACTCAATAGTAAGAATATAGACAACCCAGTTTTTTAAATAGACAAAAGATTTTAATAGTCATTTTACCAAAGAAGATACAGGAGTGACTAATAAGCACGTGGAAAGATGCTCAACATGAAGGAAAAGCAAATTGAAACTATAATGAGATACCACTTTATACTCATGAGAATGGCTATAATCAAACACACCAAAAATGATAAATATTGGCAAGGATGCAGAAAAACTGTAACTCTCATGCATTGCTTGTAGGAATGTAAAATGATAACAGCCACTTTGGAAAACACTTGAGCAGTTTCTTTAGAAGTTCAACATAAATTTATCATCCTGCCTAGCAGTTTCCCCAAGAGAAATGAAAGCATTTCCACACAAAAATGTTTACATGTTCATACAGCAGCATTATTTGTAATAGTCAAAAACTGGAAAACAAGCTAATGCCTAGCAACTGGTAAATTAATAAACAAAACGTGATACATCTAGACAATGGAATATTATTCAGCCATAAAAAGTAATGAAGTATTGATTTATGCTACAACATGTAAAAACCTTGAAAACAAAATACTAAGTTAAAAAAGCCAGATGCAAAAGAGTACATACTGTACAATTCCATTTAAGTGAAATGTCCCAAAAGGGAAAATCTATAGAGACAAAAAGCAGATAACTAGGCGGGAGTGGGAAGTGACTATGAACGGGCAAAGGGATCTTTTTTGGAAGTGGAAATGTCATCATCTGGATTGTGATGGTTGTACAACTCTGTAAATTAATTTAAAGTTATTGAATTTTACACTTAAATTGGGCACATTTTATGGTATATAAATTGTACCTCGGCAAAGCTATTTTTTGCAATAAGGGAGTGGAAAGCACAAGGGAATGCCACACACACTGTACACATTGCATGGATAGGACATCCTACCAATTCCGTGACGTGGGTGGTGGCATTTTATTCTGTTGTCGAGGACATCGAGGCTCAGCAAAGCCTAAGTTCGATGATTAAAGTTGCCCAAGTAATTAAATTGTGAAGTTGCCAAGAATTTAAGGTCATATAAAATGTATATTGACTGAAACATGACTCGCTAGCTGGGAGAATTAAAGATCATGTTAAATTGTTATACCATAATGCATATATGACATTTATATTGAAGATACCTGGAATGTGGTTGGAGACTTACAACCAGAAAAAACAACTTTGTGTGGTTTCTGGAGTCATCAATCTCCTGACTTAGGTTAAATTCACTGATAAAATTTAGCTGAGATTTTCTTTGTAAACATATGGGATTTTAGAAAAGAGATAATGAATGCTTTGAAAGTGGTTGTGGAGAGTAAAAAAATAGCTATTGTAAGCCTTTTGACTTCAAGATATTAGTTCTTATGAAAATGGGCAGTTTCAAATTCAGAATTTTGAAAGGAAGTAGTGCTAATCAGTAAAATAAGGTTAGATAAGGTGAGAAATTGGTCAAGAAAATGTCATAAGTATGAAATTTCTTAGCAGTAGAGGAGAAATAAGAAAAGATGTTTGCCTTTCTATAAGACAAGGAACAGGTCTTAGGAAAAGAGGATAAAAGTGAAAAAATGTATGTGAATCTGCCAAACACAGGACCCAACACAGCTTCCCGTGTTTAGTGATACAGATAGGTCTGACAGATTTAGAACAGAAGAAATAAAGAATGAAAATATGATTAATAATATCCACAAAGATGTAATTATATTTAGGGGAAGCAGCAATAAGAAGAAATAATTTATATTTTTGAGAAGGGCAGAAAGAAGAATAAATCCTCCCTTGTCAATTAACAATAAGAAGGACATGTTTGCCTCATTCATTCAGCAAGCACATAACCACTTTTGTGCAGCATTGTAGGAGGTAGGGAGATTAAGAGTTAGTGCTGATATAGATGATATCTAAGTTTCTCCTAGCTCTGTGGCATGTGAAAAAAACCAAGTAGAAATGAGAAAAGAGTTAAATTCTAGATGTTCTTAGAATAGACCTGAGTAAGGCATCAAAACAGATTTTGTAAGGAAAAAACTGCCTGAATTTGCAGTAAGGCTATTATGAGAGAAGAGAGTGTTCTGCAGCTTAGTAATAGATGTATCACCAAAGAAATGTTATCTTTTACATAAAACTTTTTCTGATGTGATACCCTCATAGGTTTGAAATATTTATTTTGATCAGTCTGAGTTTTTTAATATTGAAAGTCTTCCATATCTCAGAGAATTATATTATATTGAAAATGTATAAATTTGTTTTTTGTCTTTTTGAATTCTCTATCCTGATAAAATACTGCTTAGGTTCTGCTTTGTACATATACAATCATCCTCAATATCCTCAGGACCCTCACCAGATACTAAAATCCGAGGGTATTCAAGTTGCTTATTTAAAATGGCAGAGTGTTTGCATATACCATGTGTACATCCTCCCTTATACTTAAATCATCTCTACCTATAATATAATATCTAATACACTGCAAATGCTATGCATATAGTTATTTTGTATTTTTTTAAATTTATACTATTTTTGTTGTGTTGTTTTTTATTTTTCAAGTATTTTCAATCCACAGTTGGTTGAATGAATCCACAGAACAGAACCCGCAGGTACAGAGAACCAACTGTATATGGTTGATTATATCCTAGAACATAGTGAATTTCATTAAATTAAGTTCCAGCTAGTTTAGACAGCCTGCTTTTTTATTTGTTTGTTTTTGAGACAGAGTCTCACTTTGTTGCCCTGGCTAGAGTGCTGTGGAGTCAGCTTAGTTCACAGCAGCCTCAAACTCCTGGGCTCAAACAATCCTTCTGCCTCAGCCTTCCGAGTAGCTGGGACTACAGGCATGCGCCACCATGCCTGCCTAATTTTTTCTATGTATTTTTAGTTGGCCAATTAATTTCTTTCTATTGTTAGTAGAAACGGGGTCTCGCTCTTGCTCAGGCTGGTTTCCAACTCCTGACCTTGAGCGATCAGCCCGCCTTGGCCTCCTAGAGTGCTAGGATTACAGGCGTGAGCCACCACGCCCTGCCTAGACAACCTGTTTTTGTAACATGTAGCATTTTACTGATAACTGAAATAAGAGGGCCTGTTCTATACATAGTGTCCTTTATAGGTAGCATCAAAATTACAGCTCACTGGGGACAGTTGTCGTCTTCTGCTTTGTGGAAGGTTATTTATCCCATGAGAGCCTTATGAGCCATTTCTACTAGAGGCAGAGTAACTTAACATTCTTTAAGTCACACTTGCCTCTGGGTCCCTGCAGGCCTAACTTCCAGACATATTTCAGATCTTTGGTATCTAATATGTCATCCACTAGCCACAGTGGCTTTTGAGCACTTAAAATGTGGCTAATTCAAATTTAGATGTGCCGTAATTATAAAATATATACCATTTCCAGACTTAGAAAAAGGAAAACTATTTTTTAATATTGATTTCATCTTGAAAGGATATTTTGGATATATTAGGTTAAGTAGAATACATAATTGAAATTAATTTCACTTTTTTTTTTACTATTTTCAATGGGGCTATTAGAATATTTGAAATTACATATGTATTGTATTTTCGTTAGGCAGAGCTGATCTTGAACATGAAATAATCCCAGTGAATGTGTTTTAGTGTTTAGTAATGGTATTTTTAATGTCAATTAGTCATTTATATCTAAACATTTGTTCTTCTTCTTAAACACAGATTCAGGCACCTTGATTTTTTTAAGGCCATGCAAATAATAATTTCATAGATCCTCATTTTATGTGCTGACTTTTATGAGATTCATAGTATCATTGTATGTTGTTTTTTCCATAAATAAGAAAAGGTTTACCGCAGTGGACTTTTGAGAGCTAACTGAATTTTCTAATGCAAGCAAGCCATCTAGACATATACCTTTAGTTATTTATATACTATCTCTGTATATTGTTGACAATTCTTAGAAAGGTATTTAATGTGCAGTTTTTCTTGTCCTTGTTGTTTTGATTTTCCTATGGAGACTACTAGGGAGATTTCTGAATAAAAAAGAGCTTCACAGAATCTTTCCTTTTTTGGTTATGTTTCTTCCCCAGAGCATTATTCCATAATGAGAGTTTCTGTGATTCTTTCTTTTGTTTTTTGAATAGGAAATTGGCAGTGGAAAACTATTATGTTTCTTTCATGGTTGCTTTATTGCTCTTGTCTCTTAAAGTATAGGGTTCATAGCTTTGGTTCTAAAATGCTTGTTTTTGTGGTTATTTTCCATGGAAATACTAGACTAGGTTAATAAAAAGACCAATTTAGAGGTTACTGGTTAGTAGTTTAATTATGCCATTGATTCTAGAGTATGGCTGAATAAAGCTACCATTTTTCTAAAATCATTTACACAAGGTCATTTTCTAATCCAGTTCTCTTTTCAATAAAGGTCATTTTCTAATCCAGTTCTCTTTTCAGTAAGGTCATTTTCTAATCCAGTTCTCTTTTCAATAAGGTCATTTTCTAATCCGTTCTTTTTTCAGGCACTACAGACACCACCTCCAACAACACGGCAACCGTGATTTCCACAGCACCTCCAGCTTCCTCAGCAGTCACATCCCCCTCTCTGAGTCCCTCCCCTTCTGCCTCAGCCTCCACCTCCGAGGCATCCAGTGCCAGTGAGACCAGCACAACACAGACCACCTCCACTCCTTTGTCCTCCCCTCTCGGGACCAGCCAGGTGATGGTGACAGCATCAGGCTTGCAAACAGCAGCAGCCGCCGCCCTCCAAGGAGCTGCACAGTTGCCAGCAAATGCCAGTCTTGCTGCCATGGCTGCTGCTGCAGGACTAAACCCAGGCCTGATGGCACCCTCACAGTTTGCGGCTGGGTAAGGTGCTTTCTCATCTCAGTCACATCTGAGAAACAACTAGGAAGGACATCATGCCTGGAATTACTCATAGGGGAGACTTTTCATTACCATCTCAAATGAAAACAACATCTCTTTAAAATGACAATCTCTTTGAAATGGGCTGTTCTTTGATCATGCTAGGACCTTGATTATAGTTGAGCTTAAGTTTCTTATCACCCTAGAAAGGGCAGTAGTCATACCTTTGTTTCCAGATTATGGCCCAAACTACCAGGTCATTGATTGCCTCAGTGATGGGGAAGAAAGGCCAGAATTCCAGACTCTGTTTTCTCCATTAAACGCTCAACTGTCAGCTTTCTAATTCTCTAACATAGATAAGAGATAGAGTAATAAAAGTCCCAATTTTATATTATTGTCAAATATTATAAAAATCATCTTGTAAACATATCCTTTTTTCTGGAGTTTTGGAAAACAGAGAATGAAGTCATTCAAAGGAGAGTCAGAATGACAGTAAAAGTTTTGCGTTTTATGCTGATTGTAACCTTGTTTGTACAAATAAGCATCAAGGAAACCAGTAACTGAGAACTATTGGCCAAACCACGTAAGAGTAAGGGAAAATAACAGATATTTCCACATACTTCCCCAGCTGCATTTTTCTTTCTTTATCCCTTTTGGATGTGTTGTCAAACTGACAGATGTGTCTGCATGGTACTAAGTGACCCCTCTTTTGGACTTGCAGAGGTGCCTTACTCAGTCTCAATCCAGGGACCCTGGGCGGTGCTCTCAGCCCAGCTTTGATGAGCAACAGTACACTGGCAACTATTCAAGGTCAGTGGAACCTTTTTGCTTACTTAGCTTGTGTGGGTGTGTGTGTGTAATGGAGGAAGCCTACTTTGCTAGAAGTGAAAGTAATGGGGAAAGACAAATACTAACTTGTTCTTGAAGACCAAGAAAATGTCCTTGTAAAAAAGCTTTGTAAGAAAAGTATAGGTTTAGTTTGTGAGTAAGAACAGGAAATATACTTAGTTGGGTATATTTATTGTGTGAGACCAGGACTTTTTTTGGTTTTTGTTTTTCAAAATATTAAGGGGGTACAAAGATACCCCCTTACATGGATAGCTTTTGTAATGCTTGAGTCAGGACTGTAAGTGTGCCCATCACCTGAATAGTGTTCACTGTAGGTTTTCCCCTCTCCTCTTGCCCCCTCCCCACTGCTTGGTTTCTAATGACTTTTACTTCCCTCTGTGCACATGTGTGCCCATCAGTTAGTTCCAATTTATTAGAGAGTACATATGGTATTTGTTTTTTTACTCTTGAAATACTTCACTTAGGATAAATGTCCCCACTTCCATCCAAATTGCTGCAGAAGGCATTAATTCATCCTTTTTATGGCTGAGTAGTACTCCATGGTATACATATACCACATTTTGTTAATCCACTCATGAATTGATGGGCACTTGGGTTGATTCCAGACTTTTGCAGTTATGAATTGTGCTGTAATAAACATTTGAGTACAGGTGTCTTTTTGATGAAATGACTTCTTTTCCATTGGGTTGATACCCAGTAGTGGGATTGCTGGATTGAATGGTAGGTCTACTTTTAGTTGTTTTAAATATCTCCCTACTGTCTTCCATGGAGATTATATTCATTTGCCGTCCCACTGACACTATATAAGCATTCCTTTCTCTCTACATCCACACCAGCATCTGTTGTTTTTGGATTTTTTAATAAAAGCCATTCTAACAAGGCTAAGGTAATAAACATCTCATTGTGGGCCATTTGTCTGTCTTCTTTTGAAAAGCTTCTGTTGATGTCTTTTGCCCGCTTTTTAATAGGGTTGTTTATTTTTTTCTTGCCGATTCAAGTTCTTTGTAGATTCTGGTAATAAGCCCTTTATCAGATATATAGTTTGCACACATTTCCTCCCATTCTGTAGGTTGTCTGTTTGCTCTGTTGATTATGTACTCAGCTGTACAGAAGCTTTTTAATTTAAACAAGTCCCATTCATTTATTTTTGTTGTTGCCATAATTGCCTTTGGGATCTTCTTCATAAATTCTTTGCCTAAGCCAATATCTAGAAGAGTTTTTCCTACATTTTCTTCTAGAATTCTTATGGTCTCATGTCTTACATTTAAGTCTTTTGTCCATCTTGAATTAATTTTTGTGAGTGGTAAGAGATAGGGATCCTGTTTCATTCTTCTGCATGTGGCTATCCAATTTTCCCAGCACCATTTATTGTATAGAGCTTCTTTTCCCCAGTGTATATTGTCGTCTGCTTTGTCAAAGATGAGTTGGCTATATGTAGATGATTTTATACCTGGGTTCTCTGTTCTGTTCCATTGGTCTATGTCTCTCTTTTTGTGCCCATATAATGCTGTTTTGGTTACTATAGCCTTGTAGTATAGTTTTAAATCTGATAATATGATACCTCCAGATTTGTTATTTCTGCTTAAGATTGCTTTGGCTATTGGGTTTTTTCTAGTTCCAAACAACGTGTAGAATTAGTTTTTCTAGATCTGTGAAATATGACATTGGTATTTTGATGTGAATTGCATTGAATCTGTAAATCACTTTGGATAGAATAGACATTTTAACAATGTTGATTCTACTGATCTTTGAGTGTGATATGTTTTTCCATTTGTGTCATCTGTGATTTCTTTCCTCAGTGTTTCGTGGTTCATCTTGTAAAGATCTTTCACTTCCTTGTGTCTTTTCCAGGCTTTGGTATCAAGGTGATACTGGCTTCATAGAATGGGGGAGGATTCCCTGCATCTCCATGTTATAGAATAATTTGTGCAGTGTGGAATAATTTCTGCAGCTCTTCTTTATAGGTCTGGTAGAATTTGGCTGTGAATCCATCTGGTACAGGACTTTTTTTGTTAGAAGATTTTTTTATTACTGCTTCAATTTTGCTGCTCATTATTGGTCTGTTCAGGAGTTCCGTTTCCTCTTGATTGAGTATTGGGAGGTTGTGTGTTTCCGGGAATTTGTCCATTTCCTCTATATTTTCTAGTTTATGTGCATAGAGATTTTCATAGTATTTACAGATAATATTTTATATTTCTGTGGTATCAACTGTAATATCTCCTTTTTCATTTTTGATTGAGCTTATTTGTGTCCTCTCTCTTATATTCCTGGCTAATCTAGCGAGAGGTCTATCCATTTTGTTTATCCAGGACATTTATGCTGATATTTATCTTATGTGAATAGACTTGGAGGCAGATTTTTTTCCCCCATAGGTTTATCCAAGTCCTCATCTAAGACCTCTCTCCAGGCAAACTTGACCAGATAAGACTTCCCAATTCCTCATCCTCACCCCTAAGAAAGCCATGTATGGGAAAGTTCTATAATGAATGAATTAACATTGGAGCACATTAGGTAGACTTCGGGGGTACTTTTACTTCTTATTAGGTTCTGCTCTTTTTATATCCCAGTCAGTAGGAGCACATATTCTCTTGCATTATAATGTCTGTTTTCCAAGCCTAGTTGGGTCTCTGTCAGCCTTTTAGCATGTTATCCAGGACAATATTCATTCCACACAGTAAAGTGTTTCCCTTGTGTAGCATCTAAGCTTTGTGTCTGAAGATGCTTGCTGTTATGTGATTCAAGGAAACAATTTGAGAGACATCACTATATTAATCAGAGAATATTTTTTCCTTAAAATTAAAATAGTTTGATGGGAGACTGAGGTAGAGGATCACTTGAGGGCAGGAGTTTGAGCTTCCAGTGCACTACGATAACACCTGTGAATAGCCGCTGCACTCCAGCATGGGCGACATATCAAGACCCCATCTGTAAAAAAAAAAAATGAAATAAAAATAAAATAATTGTGCTTACATGAGAGTTGTCAGGACCAGAAGTTTTATTTTATTCGGTGATGTATAATTTATTTTATTTTATTTTTTTTTTTTTTTTGAGACAGAGTCTCGCTTTGTTGCCCAGGCTAGAGTGAGTGCCGTGGCGTCAGCCTCACTCACAGCAACCTCAAACTTCTGGGCTCAAGCAATCCTCCTGCCTCAGCCTCCCGAGTAGCTGGGACTACAGGCATGTGCCACCATGCCCGGCTAATTTTTTGTATATATATTTTTAGTTGCTCAATTAATTTCTTTCTATTTTTGGTAGAGACGGGGTCTCGCTCAGGCTGGTTTCGAACTCCTGACCTCGAGCTATCCGCCCGCCTCAGCCTCCCAGAGTGCTAGGATTATAGGCGTGAGCCACCGCGCCCGGCTTATAATTTATTTTAGAATGAAGCCTTTTCTGAAAGATGGCTTCTGTCTCATATATCAAATTTATCAATAAGACCAATTGGTTTATAAAAGCCAAATACATTTTTAATGCTTTAATTACTTTAGCTAGCTTGTCTTTTGAATAGAGGTAGCTTAAAATTAGCACTCTTCATTACAGACAAAATTATTGGATTTATCAAATATGTCCAGATAAATTAATAAACTTAAGATTTCAAGATAGAAACATGACTCTGATTCATTAGACAGTTCTTATTAACTCTCTCTCCTAACCTACCCTGCTCATACTCATTAAATTAGTTGGATTTCTTTGTCCTTTAGGCTCTTCAAAATGATAAATAAACCATAACTTGTGTCAATGCAGCACTGTGATTGAGGAAAAAAATCACTGAAGGGCTAAACTTTTTCCTACTGAGTTATAGGAAAACTCAAGACCTTTGAATCTATTTGGCTTCTCCAGGATGATGTTAACATTCTTCTTACTGCCTGTTTTTTGGGATTTTTGTCTGTAGCTCTTGCTTCTGGTGGCTCTCTTCCAATAACGTCACTGGATGCAACTGGGAACCTGGTATTTGCCAATGCAGGAGGAGCCCCCAACATCGTGACTGCCCCTCTGTTCCTGAACCCTCAGAACCTCTCTCTGCTCACCAGCAACCCGGTTAGCTTGGTCTCTGCTGCCGCAGCCTCTGCAGGGAACTCTGCACCTGTAGCCAGCCTTCACGCCACCTCCACCTCAGCTGAGTCCATCCAGAACTCTCTCTTCACAGTGGCCTCTGCCAGCGGGGCTGCATCCACCACCACCACCGCCTCCAAGGCACAGTGAGCTGGGCAGAGCTGGGCTGCCAGGAGCCTTTTTCACTCACTCTGCAGTGTGATTGGGCTGCCAGCCAGGTTAATAAACTGAAAAATGTGATTGGCTTCCTCTCGCCATGTTGTGAGGGCAAAGGAGAGAAAGGAGAGAAGGAAAACACATACCAGAAAAAAAAAAGGAAGGATGGAGATGGGACAACATTTGCCTAATTTTATAATAAAACACTGTCTTTTCAGGATTGCTTCATGGATTGGAAAACTTTCTAACCAAAAATTTAAAAAAAAAAGAAACAAAAAATCAAAAACAAACAAACAAAAAAATAAGTGAAAGGACTACTTATCATTTCCAGCAGTCATGATGACAAGTTAAGGTGGGTTACCAATTCCAATATAGGAAGGGGATTTCTTGTTTATCTAAATTTCTTTTTATCTTAAAAAAATCATTTTTATGGGTCTGTTGTACAGGCCACTAAGTCATAACAAGGTGTTTATAATCGTATCAATTGTGTTGGGGGTTCCTTTCTTAACTGGTACAATTTAGGCAGGCCTGTATTACTGTATCTCTATTATTATTGTTGTTGTTGTTATTGTTTTTTATATATATATATATATATATATAGTTTGGACATGTTTATCTCTTGCTCCTGGATCCTATTTCAGTGAGCTCCCACACTGTGGGGAGGGAGGGTTTTGGGGTAAGGGGAGACTTCTGTTCTTAACTGCGGGGAATGTTCTTGCTGGTTTCCTTATCCTTGATGACTCTTACAGAGGTGCTAGAAAATTATTTTCTTTTGCCACTTATGCAAGAGGCTTGGTGCAGAAGCTGAAGGCAGTGTGTGCAAACACTCCCACTCCACAAATGTCCCCTCCCCCGCCCCCTCCCCCATCAGGTGGTGCCTTTGGAGCACTTTTGTGTAGGAAGGAATTCCTGCTGAACTGTAGCTCTCACTCACCCCCAAATCATTGAATGACCCTGAGGCCCAGATCCTGTGATGCAGCAGTGCTGCTTTCTGCTACTTTCGATGGGAACAGCTGTACGTGTTGCAGGGCAGGATTTGGTTCCGAAGAGCAAAGACTACTGCAGACACCTGACTTGGTGGTTCTCCTGATTTCTTATCTCCTGAAAAATGCTCCTGCTGTTGGTGTGTTTGTTTTTTCCATTTTTCAGAAGTTTTTCATCCAAAACTTCCTTTAACTTACTTGGCAAAGAACAAACTGACTTACTGAAATTGGGGAACTTTTTCCCTTCTTTTATTTTCTAAAGGAATTCTACTAGACTATTTTCCATCAATTATATTTCCAAAAGAGGTGTGATGAGAAGAGTCTGAGGTTACCACCTTTTCCTCTAGCAATCTGCAGACTTCTTTCCCACTGGATGGCTTATAAGTTCCTCTGACCCTGAGATTCCCCTTGGTTCTCTGACTAAAGGAGGCACTTACTAGCCAGGTCTGGGATCTGTAGAACCTTTAAAGAAGAAGGACTTTGAGCAGGAACTTTGCACACATCTCAAGAGTCTCCTTGGTTTGTTCGTGATGCTCCTGCAAAGTAATTCACATCTCTTTATTCAGTGTAGAAAGTGATTAGTTCCTGTAATTGCTTTCAGGGTGTTTCTAGACTATGTAATGAGCCCACTGAAAGTAAGAGCTTATGAAAGTGGATGAAGAGGAACAAGGGTAACTTGGAGATTAAATTTCCCTTTTTGTCAATGTACTGTTTCTATACCATCTGTACCAAAAAATTTTCCAGACGACTGGATTACTGCAGTGCAGCTCATCTAAGTTCCCCTTCTTATTGGAGTTAAAGGTTCCATTTGGTGTCTGTGGGTGCTTGCTTAAATCTCCAGTGGTCCCAAGACTGCACTTTTTGTCCCTTTCAAGCTGGGGATATAGAGAGAGCTTACAGGTGGTTTTCAATCTGATTGCTTTGCTTGTATCCACCAGGGAGTTTGGATTCTGTGTATTTGTCTCTCTTCACCATTGTGCAGAAAGGCAGTAATACAGACACAGTGTGGACTTTTGTTGTGATTTAAATGGGAGACGGTCACAGTAATATTAAAAGGTCAAAAATATTTTAGTCCCCTTTTAAATTTTTCTTTGTTGTTTTTTTCTGCCTTATTTTATTTCACAAAGTATTTAAATTACCACCCCTAAATTTCCTCTTCTTACCCCTCACCTTCCCTAAAATCCCCCCAAAATCAGTGAACTGCAAGCAGGGAAATTAACAAATGTCCATCCACCTTTTTTGTGTGGTGTGTTTTTTATGTTTTTTTTTAAAACTAAGCTTGAACCAAAGTCAATTTTTAGCAAGCTGCTGTACTAATGGACTAGTTTATAATGTGCAGTTCAGACACATCAAGGAGATAGATGCTACTGACAATTTCTTTTTCATTTGTCTTTATTAATTTTATATAAAAGTTGCTGCTTGTTTTTAATCTTTTATGTTGGTAAATTGTAATATCTTCTGGGCAGACATTAACTTGATGTTGTTTAACTAGTTTATTTAGGTTGGTGTGTAAATAGAATGGCAGTGTCAGTTACTAATTTTTCTCCTCTCCATCTGCTTTTTCTCTGTTGTAGTTAAACTTAATCTTCTATCCTGACTTGCCATCTCTAACTTTAGTCTGTGCAAATGATTTTAGGGCTATCAGTGATACTGTAGCTGCCTTTAGCAATGAGTCCTTCTCTTGGGAATGGTGAAAGTTAGAAGAGGAAGGATTTGGGGAGGAAAATGCTGATACCCACCACACTGGATTAGAAGTTATAGCATTAATTTCCCAAAATTGCTACCAAAGGAAGTGGAGAGTCTCAAGGGACTCAAGCCCAGTGAGTCAGGAAGAAGGGCAAGAAAAGACTGTTTTTGTTTTTGTTTTTTTCACATGTGGTTAAAGAAATGATCCCTTTCCCAAATAAAATTCAGCAAAAGACTTTAATATTAAAAAAGATACTCAGCTTTAAATGTCAGTACAATAGTCATTTATTTCTATGCCCTGTTCTGTATTTTTTTGGTCAGTTTGGGATAAGGGGATTCTGCCTTTTGGTGTGTAGATAGATCGCTTGATGAAGGTAGTACCTTAAACCAGCATAAAAAAATCTGTTTAAAAGAATAATCTTTAGGCAAAGATAAAATCTTTTCTCTTTTTTCACTTATTTAAAAGTAAGTTGTGAAATGAAAGGTACATGTACATGTGTACACATGAAACACTAATATAGTTTGTTGGTGGGTGTTTAGTTTAACATCGACTCCCCATCACCATCCCTAGATACTCTGATGATCATATTGCTTCATAAACACCCTAGTCATTTTTTACTTTATATCATCTTTTTTTATCATCTCAAGAAATGCATTTTGAATTGAACGAACGATCTCCTAAGGCTAAGGTACTCAAATTTAACTTTTAGCCACCTTATATAAGGGAGTCTGGAAACTATAGGGGGCTATTTGACCAAAAAGAGGTGTTTGGTAGAGTTTTTGCATTTTGAAGAAGAAAAGCCAGATAGGTCATCACAATTCATTGTATCATTCTTCTTTTTGTTCACACTTAATGTTTATGCAAGTTTGATTTTATCCCTGAATTTGGTTAACACATACTAAGCCAAAGACTAATTCTAAATGCATTTATAGTAATACTGTATTTGCCCATGGTAATGGGCCCTCCCTAGGGAGTGGTGAATGTAATTGTTTGAATCCTGCTTGTCAGAAGTGGTGCAATTTGGTCATAAACTTTATTTATACCCTGTATAAATCTGAAGGACAGAGCAGGAAGACCTAAAAAAGGGCTTCTCACAGGAACAATATTACTATATTGTTCTAAGGACTAAGTTGAGTGCTGTATTTGTTTAAATGTTTCTGAAGTTCTATAGGCAGCTTTTTAGAATTAAGAAAAAAAATTGTTTATATTCATTGATATAATACACACTTCCTTTTATTTATTATCAGAAACATCAATACCATCCCAATTTACTCAACTCATTACTTGAGAAATGGAACCAAAGGAATCCAACTTTCATTTTGCATAGGACCATACCTATATATGCTTCATGGTAGCATTATAAGAAATTAATCTTTTTTTGTTTTAAAAAAAAGGGAAAATAAGATTGATTAAAATATTTTTAGTGACATCATCTTATCTTGCCAATTTATTCTACATCATTTGTTGTTGGGAAAAAAGCACAATTATACCTCTTTTACATGTTATTTTGTCTCATTATCTCTCATTTATTTGGGAAGATAAGGGAAACCTTGTCTATATTATCCAGAAGCACAGATATTTGCTTGACACAACATTTAAATTCAGCCCAATATTTAACATTATATTTTCTTTTCAACTTGCTGGAAAAGCCAGATACACTTGCAAACAGAAGGAATTCATGTAAATGTTTAAAATTGTAAATCCTGATAGAAAACTTTGCAATTAGTATATAACAAACACTTGGCTTACAGAAGAAACTCTCTGTAGTTCATAATCTAAAGCTATTCCCAAACTATATCATCCTCACAAAACATTCTTGACCAAGAAGAGAAATAAGATTATCGAAATAAGGAGACAGAGAAGCCTCTTTCTTTTGTTTTTCCCCAAGAAAGGAGAAGTGACGCCAGGGAGATGTTGGAAGGCCAGGACTAGCCTTCCAACAGTGCTAGTAGGCTGCTTTGGCCTCAGCCTTTAGAGGCCCTCCTAAGACCAGCCCTCAATTAAAGAAAGACCTCAACAATTCATTAAGAAAGTTTGGTCAAATACTTTCTCATTAAATCATCGTCTAGATGATGAATTGAAAGTTTATTTGTTCTTTAAACCTTGTTTATTGGAGTTGAAAATGTTAAAAGATGACTAATACTAAGGGAAGAAAAAGACTAAAGACCTAAAATTTAAAATTTTCCAAGTGAACAAGAATTTTTGTGTTCATTTCCTCATAACTGATATGAGTTCACTTTAATATGTGTGAAAAACATTTAATATGTAACATTCGTGTAAAATCATAGTCTTGGCTGTTTGGAGTCATTTTCGGTCTTAAAATATTTGAGGATGACACTTTGTAAAGTGATAAGTCTTTCTTAGCATTTACCTTCTCTTTGGAGAAGGAAAAAAAATCATTCTTTGCCATTCCTCTAAGAACAATACCTAAGATGAACTATTATATAAGTTTGCATAGACAGCGCACAAAATACAAATGTAAGCTTGGACAGTAATAGGATAAATAAATCACTTTCATCATTAAAGGCTAATCATCCTTTTCTTAATCCAAAGAAATTAGATGGGACAAACCTGAGATTCCCAGTAAGATACTGGAAGGGATTCCACCGGAAGGCAGGGAATGTGTTTTTCTCAGAATTGTCCGGTTTGTACCAGTTTTCTCTATGGTTTGTGAATGGCTGCTTTTTTCCAACTGTCCTTATTCACGAAGCAGTTCCTTGTTTTGGCTCTTCTACTCTTGGCCTTTGTTAAAAGCAGTAAATTTGAGTGAACCTTTTGTTGATTCTGTAACCTGGATCTCCTTTTCTCTTTTCTTTTCCTTCTTTTTCTCTTTGAATGGTGGTACCTTAATCTGGGTAACAGCTAGCTTCTGGCACCTTCATAAAATACCTCAGCATAGCTTAGTATTGTTGCAGAACTGGTTTTAAACTAAAAACCATATAAATAAAAGAAAAACCTTTATAAATAGTGGAAATGATTCTAGCTGTAGCATTTAGTTGAACTAATGTTTATTATGATTGATAAACATGATTGATGCTGTATGTATTTGGGATCCTGTTTATAGGTTACAATTTATAGGGTTAGGGAGGGTTGGGCGGGGTAAGAGAAGTTGATTATGTTAGAAGGAAAATGTTGCTCGTGTGTGTATGTTTGTTTTTTCTTATATCTGTCTTGCCAAAGGAAACTTGATTTTCCCCGTGATTGGGTTTGGGATTCGTTGGCCTCTCTGTGGTCTGATCTGCAGCACAGTGTGTGGTGGCATACAGGTAACATAAGGGGTCTCCAGTAGGTTCAGGGTCCCTGAGGGTACATTTACATCCCTTCCTGTGGCTGCCTGTGTCCCGCAGACCTGTCGGCCTCTCGTAATGATTCATTACCTCTGTACGTAGCAGAAGCGTAGGCCAAGGATGAATGTATGAATGTCTGGGTGTGCGGTTGAGAAATAGAGGCAGAAATAAACATGCACCAATTAATTTGGAGAGGAAAGGAGAGGTGAGTGATGGATGTATCTTAATCTAGGAAAACTAAAGTGAAACAGGCTCTTTTTGTCACCCTCTGTCAAGTTATCGGATGTTGTGCTAGTAGTACAACGTTTTAAAACCTTACTTACTTTTCTCATACCAAGGCTAGTTCCTTCTAGATTGAAAACACAAACGCAACAGAAACCAAACCAAGAAGTTGAAAGCTAAGCTGCTCACCGCACACCTGTGATATGGTTGTGACCCTTGGGGTTGGTTGGTTGGTGGGATCGAGGAGGGTATACTGTTCTTGATGGGAATGTGAATGAGAAACGATGCTGGTTTAGGGAAAATTACAAGCCCTTTCTGCCCGTACACTGGGACAAAACTTCCTCAGCTCCTTGAGTTCAGATACAGACTCTATCTCCAGAAAGGCTATTTTTTTAAGCAAATGATCTATCTCACAGAACTTAAGTGGGATTTGGTTTGGATACCAAAGACACTGCTGTCACTCATTGCTTATCCTTGTGTTTTCAAGACAGGCAGAGGGACTAGGAGCAAAAGGCTGAAATTTGGAAAAGCTTTACTTTGTCTCTTTCCTTCCCTATCCCTTCCCTCCTTTTTGAAGGAAGTCTTCTTGTTGGTTATCCTGGCTCTGTGAAGATGGATAGGGGTTACTCTGTGTAGCATTCTTGGAATTGCTGAGAAATTTGGGGAGGGCAGAAGATGGGAAGAAGAATTTTTTCTTCTTTACTCCAGATCCCCAAGTGTGGCCCCTCAACTGAATCCAAACTTCACAGAACAAATCCCTTTATTAAAAGGACTTGTTCTGTGAAATTTGGATTTAGTCAAAAGGCCGCGCTCAAGGGTTCAGAAGGCTACAGGTTCCCCACCCCAGGATGGATAAGCATTTTCAAGAGCAGGCTTACATGGAAGACCAAGAGGTCTATCTTCTGTTTCTCTCCTGTTGAACTGTTTTGTTCCAAAATGTTTTTATCTCTGGGCTCTGGGGAGTTATGTAGTTCATTGTTGCGTGTACATTGATAGGACACAGAAAGGGAGAGGGAAAAGAAATATATTGCTCTCTGAATATTCCATCAAAAAATGGTCAGGTTGCAGAACTTCATGAGAGCTTTACTAATAATCTTATTGTTCTGACTTTATATAAAGGTGGTATTAATATTGTGTGATTTTTCAAAGTGCTAGATAGGTTTATAAGTAGATAATAGTGACATTGAAGATAAGAGCACTTGAAACAAAAGTTATGGGAAAACAAAGTGTGTGTAATGGAACACCACTTTGAGCACAGAAACAAAGCTCCCTGGGGCCTGGGAGGAAAGATGTGTTTTGTGATTCTATGTCCCTGAATCCGCCCACTCTGCACAGGGCTCCACCACCCACTGCCACCTTCTGGTTCAAACCCAGGACACTGTCAAAAAGTTAAGACCCCCTAAACTAATTTACTGTAAAAAACATTGAGGTCTGCTGCATAGTTTTCCCAGGTTTTCTTTGTTTACTTGTTCATCATTGTGTAAGTTGGCCACACCCTCACAAAAGCAACTTAAGGCTTCTTTCATAAATTGGCAGCGACATTGAGTTCTCAAACATTTTATCCCAAAGTCTGCAGGCAGACAGCTGGATACAGTGCTGTGTAAAAAATGAGACATCCATACACTGTAATTCCTTAAAATTGGGATCTCTTTCGAATGAAAAAGGACAAAGCCAAGTAGAGAAAAGACTTTGTGTTCCCACCCAGTGCTAGAAGTGTCTCAAGGTCTGAAAAATAGAGGAGGAAATGAAATGCACTTTCAGAAGCTGAAATGACAGTGTCTGCTACAAAAGGCTGTAGTTGTAGGCGGTAGGGTGGATACCATGTCTCTGGTTCCAGTCCTGCATCCGTCTGCAGACGGCACATACTTTCTAAGAGTAGAGTGGACTAGTGCCAGCCTGGTTGGGTTTAAAACTGCAAACAGTTGGAGATAAACAGCTGGGGGGCAGAGGGGTAGGGAGGTTGAGAATAAGACTTTGCAACATTGGCTTTCTACAACATAAATGGTGTGTCTCCTCCAAGGTCAGGTGGGTGGAGGGGAGAAAGACTTCTTCCAGCTTCTTTCTTCTGCTTGTATGGGCATGCATGCATTTCACTCCACGGAAGGTTTCACTCTGCAGGAAGCACCCTCCTCCCACGGTAGACCGCACTTTCATCCCCTCCTCTGTGGTAGTAGCGAAGGTTAGGTGCGTGAGTGTGGGCTGCTCTACCCACCGCAAGTCCAGGAGCTGTTGTATACCTCATTTCTAACTCGTGACTGAGTAACTTGCTTTAACTTTCTCGAAACCCTACAGAGTTGCCAAGTCTGCCCTCCCTCCTCTCAGTAACGTTGAACTCTGGCCTATAGCATCACGGGACCTGTAGCCTAGGGTGGGACCCCCTGAACAAGCCTCTGAATGTCGCTGCTTAAAAGCTACTGCAAACTGAGGGCAAATTGCAATCTTCTCTTTCTTTTCGTTGCAAGGGGTCTCCACAGGTCTCTTAACATCTGCGTTCCCAGCCACCCTGCCTTTAGGGGCTGGCCAGCTATGTGCACCCCCACCCACCCCAAGTTCCCCATGGCTGGCCACACATCAACTTCTGTACTTGCCTTTTCCCTGGTAGGGTAGAGGCCATCCCCTTCCCCTCTGCGGCCTCAGGGTTCTGTTTATATTCAGGACTTTGGGTAGAAGGGAAGACACCAAAGGCTCCTTCAAGCTGACTGCTGCATACACATTTTACTTTTTTCCTTTGACATGACCAAAAATCCAAATATTTAAGTTTATTATTATTATTAATATTATTATTATTTGACAATCTTGTATCCAATGGGCTCTCCAGAAGCTGCATCCCCAGCCCTTTCACCTTTTCTTTGAATGTAGTTCCCAACCTTCAATTCCCACCCCCAGTGTTGAAAAAAGCTTAGCCAGGTCACACTACTGCTGCTATAAGCCAGGGGAGGGTGGTTTCTTTGTTCTGTTTTGTTTTTTAAATTTCCAGCCAAAACCAAAGATTTCTTAATGATTGTATAAACTCAAAACAAACAAAAAAACCAAAGAAAGGGAAGTCTTCAGCATCAATCCAGTCTGTGGCGTCCTGGCACTTAGAGGAGAGAGGCCGGGCAGGGGAGCCTCTAACTGATCAGAAAGGGCAGGCGCACTGCTCGCCACCTTCCAGGCTTTTCCGCGGGTGCCTGCTCAGTAGCTCTGGCCCTTGCCGACCTGTGAGCATGCCATGAAACAAATTGGCATTCAGATTTCCCAAAGCAAAAGACAAAACCCGTCACCACTGGAATCCACCCTACAACAACCAGGGTCACCGCAGGGACTCAGCACAGGGACTAGGGAGGGTGGGAGCCACTGCTGGGCTGGCCGAGGACTCCACAGAGTGGGGGATCGAAGACACTGGTGCACGATTGGCTGCTCTGCTGGGTGCTTTAACCTTTGGGGCTGGGCGAATGCACGCCGAGGGGCCCTTCTGAGCCTTTTTTCTCTTTTCCTTTACTGGAACTGCTTGGAAGTGGCCGTCCTGTTTGTGAGAAAACATGCAGAAAGATTATCAAGCTTTTCATTTCTCTTTATTGTAGTTTTGTTTCCTTTTTGCAGCACCACTGTGCAACTATGCATTGTATTTCACAACCTTTTGTGCTAGGTAGATGCCTGTGACTTTTTAACTTGGGGGGTGGGGGGATTGCAAATGAAGGAACTTTTTACATGGATCTTTTTAATCTCAGTTGATTGGGGGAGGGGGGTATTTGGTTCTAGGGTCATACAAGCTCTATCCCAAAGCAAAATCCAAATGTTAATAATATTAGCCTGATGCAGATACCAAAGATAATTTCTTTCCTGCAAAACCTTAGACTTGTGTATTAAGTACGATTACCCAGCACTTGCATTAGTCTAACCTCAGTAATTCCAAAGCTTAGATGTATATTTTGGTATATTTCTGGGATATTAAAAAAAAACGTCGTTTAACTTCTTGTTTGTTTCAGTGTAATGCTCTTAAAGTCATAGCATGAAAATTGAACTGTCCTATTCTTAGTAGTTTGAAATGATAGTATTTTTGTATGTTTTGGGTGTGTCTACATATGTATTGACATAACAGTTTTCACTGCCTAGGTGTTCATAATAAAAAAGAAAATGAAAAAGTTCTGAGTGTACATAATATTCAATAATAATCTTCCGCCAGGTGTCAATTTGGATTGCCTATTCCTGATTACTGTTCCCAGTTGGGATTTTGTTTTGTTTTAAAGAGACAGTGATCGTGTTTTTCTAAAGATGTTTTCTTTCTCTCTGTCTTTAAATATCTTAACTCTCTCACCTTTTCTTTTCTTTCTTTCTTTCTTTCTTTCTTTTTTTTAATTATTAATTCAGGGGTGTTTTTCCACTGTTGTCAAGGGAGGGACACAAGGGAAATTAAGCCCTTGGCCTCCCAGAACTTTTTGTTTTATGTACTTTAAAATGTGAGTTTGAGTTCTTCTTTGTGGAAACTTAAGATGTGGTGTAAATGATTCTTTCCAAAACTGTCCAGCAGCTTTAATGAGGCAGTGACAATTCCTAGGTAGCTTATTGGGAGTCCTTCTACATTTCTCCTTAGATCACTTTGCAATCTGGGTGGCTATTGTATAGCCTCACTGCCCCAGAGCGCCTGTTTAGCCATTTCCCCCATAGGAATATTTGTAAGAATCAGCTGATAACTTGAAGTGCTGGACCTTGTTATCTGTGCCCCTGGGAAACACAAGTTTTCTTGGTCTTAAAAACCTGAAACACAAGCAACTTTACATTTTGGGGAATTAGCTGATGGTACCTCCTGAGGCCTGAGGAGGTGGCGGGGAATATGAGCGGTGCTGTCTCTTTAAAAGTGCCCTTTTTGTGATTCCCCTCCTGGGGCTGCCTGCAGGGGGCCGTAGGCTTGGGAGAGATTGTGTAGGTGACAGTGAATCAGAATGAAATGGTAGATTTTGTGTAGATGCATTTGTCTGCTGTAATTTTTATATATATATTAAACTTACTGTAACTGTACAGCTCATTTCTGTTGTAAAACATCATTAAACCATTTTCCAAGTGTTTTCATACTGTTTTGAGTTTCTTTGAAGTTGCTGTGTTGGGATTCTGGATGCTTCACGCACACCATTCTCAGACTGCCCCGCAAGCCTTCCGGGTTATTTTTACTAGCAGATGCTCTCAGGAACCCCAGAATCGCCTGAGCACTTGGTGCTCCCCTCCCCGGGCAAGCTACTGCCCGTGGGGCTCCCTCCTGTGCTCCGCAGGGAGCTGTGGCCACTGACTGCTGTCTCCCTCCACCACCCCTTGGTGTGGTTTAGCGCCCAAGTTGACCCGAGTTGAGTCGCAGTAGTCTCATTCAGACACCAGCACTTGTGTGATCAAACCCTCAGGCCCTTGATTGATCCTGCGAGAGAGCTCTTCAAAGCTCCCGCTCACTACGTATTTGACTGCAGAACTGAGATTGAACTCGACTTTTCCGAATTTATTGTTTAAACTGCCATGTCCCTCTAGCATTTCTTGCCAAGTCCTGAACGTTCATTCTCCTAGGAGTCCTGTGAAGGGAGCTAATCCTGAACTTGGCATCTGGTCCCCCTGTTTGAGGGTGCACCACTAAACGTCCTCTGGCTTATTGTGCTACTTAGCATTTAGTGTCGTAATACCATTCACTGATTTTGTAAAAAGGAAACTTTGCATTTTAAAATGAATTCCTCACAAAGAACAAGCCTCAGCTTGTTAAAGAACACTGGGTCCTCTTCTCCCCTGCTCCTGCGACGACAAAGAACTTCTCATTCCTTTCCTTTCCGTCCCTTCTTACATTTATGGCTCGCTGTTACATTTGTAAAGCTATTTTCTTAAAATTATTTCAAGTTTTTAACACATCCTCTATTTGGTAGAGACAGTGTCATGCTCACTAACAGCAAAAAGACTTTAGGAAGCAAAACCCGTTTGTCACATCCTAAGGAAGGAGGATAAACTACTGATTAGATTCTGTTACCCTATGATCCTTTTTTAAAAGGTGGTTACATTCTAACCCACTTCCAGGGCTATATACAGAGCTAATGTGGGTAGTATCTGCCTTTACTCTTTACTCTTTGGAGAGCCTTTTCTGTCTCCAAAGACTAGGGGTTGAAGTTATAGGACATCTGTACTTGGAACTGTCAGGGGTTCACAAAAGTAGTTATTGATCAACAACTGAAATGTCCAGCACCAAGCTACCAAAGCACATCACAAGTTATTCATGGACAGAATGAGGCCTACAGCTAAACAGTTGGCCAAATGACAAGGCTTTAAATCACCTCTGGAGTTGTCCTCTTGGCCTAAATTAGTCATCTGCCCTTTTTTCCCCTGCCATGCCTGGCTTTGGTGTTTTAAGTATTGCTCTGTTCACAGGAATCTTATAAACCAAGATTATAAACCAATGTTTATTGGTTGAAGTCTTCCAAGAATAACCTTGAATTATACTCTTAAGAAGAAAAGTGATCAGAAATACCCACATCCTACCTCTGATTTTAGTGACATTGAAGTGATGCACTTTTGAAAATATTGAGAGGTGAATCTTTATATATGTTTTGGTTCCTCAGTACAAGTGAAATTCCATATTTCCTTGATTCTGAGACACATCTTCACATTTTAGCAAGTGAAACAGAGCTACGTCTTACAATTTATATTTAGCAGAGTGTTTTTCCCTTGAAATGACTTGATGGTGTATCTTACCTTACAATCGACAGTGTCTTGGGATGGAGGGAATACAGTCATGCTTTGGAGAGGGCACTGCCAGACCTCAGGAAGGGCAGGAATCCTGGCGATTCCAGGGGTAGCCTCTCTCACCTTGAATCCAGTACTTCACTCTCTCAAGAACTCGGTTTCTCAGCCCTGCTTGTGCAAGCCCTTCCACTTGGCTCTGCCCAGCTTGCTGTCGGCGCAGCTGTCACACATGGAGCCTGAAATGCCCCACACCCCAGGTGAGCGCCAGCACCGTAGCTCACTGCCAGCTTTCCCCCTCGCCTCTTGAGACACATTCTTGACAGAATTAGGTCAGGCTCTCTTATTTTCAATACGAGAGCAGCCATCCAGGTCACACAGCCTCTATGCAACTTAGCTGACCTTGAAACCAGGCCTAGTGCAAGCCCTAATAGGAGGCTCACTCACTTTCACTAACAGATGAGCCAGACTTCAGTTTTAAAATCCCAGTGAGTAGCAGAGTTTTTCTGAGGACAAGTTGCAAATCAAATGCCTCCTCTGCTTAGTTGCCTGTGAATTGTTACACGTGCCTGGCATTGCTCCTGTTGGAGTTCCAAATTTTCAAGTGCTTTTAACAGTCATGGTCTTAGATTTCTATTTTGAAAAAAATCAAGATTTAAAAATCTTTATGAACTATTAATTGGTATGCTTGATGTGTTGGGGCCTTATACGTAGCCACTGCAGTTAGAGGAAGTGCTGCTGGGGACAGGGCCACCTTTCGTGAGAGAAACTAACCCAAAAGAGCTCTGTTGTCCTCTGCCTTTACCCCAAACCCTGTGGACTGATGCATTTTGCACAGTGGCATGAGCTGCCTGGGTGTCCCGGGTCACCCAGGCAGCTCATAGGTGCCTCTTACTGACGCCTGACCGCTAGGCTGCTCTCCTGCTGGTTCTCCTGCGCTCCTCAAGCTGGGTGCCTTTCTTGTGGCCTCCCTGCTGCTGTTGTAAGGCCAGGGCACATCCTATCCCCCCAGCCCTGCTCTCGCTATCCAAGGCAAAGCCGCCCAGCCTGGCTGCCACGCTCACCTTGCATGGTGTGTGGCCACCCCACGCAGCATGCTGGGCGCTGGGTGCACCTGCGCCCTCCGTCCTGTTCTCCCCCAGAATCCAGCAGCTCTGCAGCGCCCTCCTCCTAGGGCGACCTGCTGATTTCCTAAACTCTCAGCACAGGCTTGACCACTGTGAAACATAAAGCTTAAAGCAGCGTTTTCACTGAAGCCTTTATTATGCAAAATAGTAAGGCAGGCCACTTTAAATTAAAACCAAGTAGAGCAGAGAGGGTTTTCCTTCTGTGGTCACGTGCCCTTTAATTACACAGCCAGGTTCTGGTTACACGGACTGAGGTTTTTCCCGCCATGCCCTTGTCCCCTGGGATCCCGACAGGTCCCGGGTGCGGGGTCTTCCTTCCAGGCCTTCTCGATGACGATGACGGGCTTCTCATTCGCTCCCTGCAAGCGGAGGTGAGCCAGGAGCCGGGGAAGAACGCAGTCATGCTTCCTTCCTTCTGCTCCCCCGCGCCCTGTCCATCCTGTGTAATGACGCTGTTCTTTACACCAGTTTGTGCACAGCTCGGGGTCAGTGTTGTCATCATCCGGGCCCGCGGTGCCCGGCACACACGTGTGCATGTGGATGTAGGCCTGAGGGAGGGCGGCCCCGGCTGACCCTCCCTACCTCTCCCTGCCCCATACCTTCCCCACGACGTCCCCCGCGGCACATTGCCCAGGTCCCCACCCCAGTGCCCAGCCCTTCCCCAGGCAGGCGAGACACAGCCCCATTACAAGTGGCCTTGAAAGGAGGGGAAAGCCGACAACAGAAACCAAATTTACAGCAGGAGCGAAGCCACTCAAACACCGACCGAACCATACAGACTACGGGGACATGTGCTAGCAACCCGGGCTGGGCCGGGGACTTTACAAAACACAGCCTCAGCACCACAGCCGCGAGAGGGGGCGCGCCGGCCTCCCCAGGGGCCTCGGGGAGAGGGGTCTGCCCCTGGTCACCAGCAAACCGGAAAGCCCCAGACCAGGGCTGTCACCCTGGGGCGCACACTCCCCTAAACAGTCCAGGGACGAGGTTCGGGCTGTGACGGTTTAGAATCAGACATGACCAAAGCATCCTAGTCACAGAAAGGAACACTTGGGTGGCCGAGAAACGCGGGAGAGGCGGGCTGTAAATGCTTTATTTACAGGCTGTGTCTCGCAGTCTGGGCGTCCGCAGGGCTGGCCTGGCAGCGGCGACATCCCGCGGCTGTTAGCGAGGGGGCAGGGCCTGCATGTGGAGGGCGTCATAGGTGTCCTTGGTGGCCGTGCTGAGCCCCTGTGGACAGCAGATCAGAAGAGCGGGTCAGGAGGCTGCCGGGCAGGGGCCAACCCAGCGCTCAGCAGGTGTGACTCCCGCCCGGCCCAGGAAGAACGGCCTCACCCCGCCGGCGGGGCCCAGAGTAAGAGGACTGCAGGAGACATGGGTCTGCCAGGAGTGGCCTTGTGACAACTCCTTTCCAGCTGAATTCTCGCCCCCTCCCCAGCTTCCCCAGTGCCGTGCCCTCCAGCGCGTGGCGCCCGCCAACTTCCCGTGGGACCAGAGAGGAAGGAGGGTCTCCCACCTGGATACGGAGCTGGAATCAGGGGGAGGGCCAGGCCCAGCCCAGAGAACCTGCTGTCCCTGGTACCAGGGCCTACACGAAGCCTGGACTTGTCACAGGGAGCGAGCGGGGGCTCCTTGGCCTCAGCCCTCCTCTGCGCACCTCCTCCCCCGGCCCAGCTATTCCAGTGCATTCTTTGTCAGAGCACAGGCAGGCAAGGCTGGCCCCCGCCTCACTGGAACGCCTCTCTCCCTGGTCCCGGGGCCAGGAAGGGCACGGATCAACAGCAGCCACACACGGGCACGTGACTGGGGCCCTTCTGGCGCCACTCCGAACTCAGCCAAGCTCGGCATCCTGGAGTCAGAAGAGCGGGCTGTGAGCAGCCCGGGGAGCCAGGCGGGGAGAGAGGGCCGCTGGGGACCATGTTTTACAGAAGTAGGTTGACTCTGCTTAGTTTGCATAATTATTTGCCCTGATTTGCATAAACCAGACACCTGACTACAATAACATTTTCTTTCTGAAGTTGTCATTTTTCTTTTTTCTTCAATCTTCCCACCCACCCTCTCATCTTACTAAGGATACAGGCAGAGCCGGGGTTCTGCAAGGGCCGGGGCAGTGGGTCAGGAGGCAGGAATCACTTGTGCGTCCCTTGCCTGCAGGTGCACCTTCGGGGAGACTGCGCACCCCCAGGCAGCTGCCGTTCCATCTGCCGTGGCCACAGAGGGCATGGCGGCTGCCACCCCCCCACACACACATACTGCCACCCCCTGCTGGAGCCAGGCAGTGTGCCGGAATGGCCAAGTCCAGCCCTGCTCTGGGGATGTACTGGCAGTGGAGTCACCACCGGCCTGAGTGGGTGCCCTGCGCTTGCCCTGCCCAGCTGTTGGCAAGAGCTGGTGCCACCGCAAACAAAAAGGGGAAGCCTTGATCTTGTCCCTGTCAGACGGGGCCCCGACGCCCCCACCAGAAGGAACACAGCCGCTCATACCTGGTACAGGACGTCGTGCCCCTTGCCTCTTCGCCGCTGGTTCTTCAGGAGTGAAAGGAGAACAGGATTAGAAAGGCAGGCAGGCAGTCAGCAGGGGCCTTTCTGCCTGAGGGTCCCCAGAAAGTCAGAGGTCTCTCCCAGCAGCACCCTGTCCCCGGAGGGAAGGGTCCTCAGGCCCGGTCAGACCTTCCCCTCCGCGAGGGCTGGCTCTGACGGGCCGGCTGTGCTCTGCCCCGTTCAGATCCTCACAAACGTCAAATGCCTGGGATCTGGGCGCCCGGGGTCTGGCTGCCTTGTTTCACTGCTTGGAATAAATGTGCTTCCTTGCAGCTCTTCCCACCCCTGGCTAGTCACCGACGCGCACCGGGACTGGCAATGCCATCAGGAGCAGTTACGAGCTCTGACACTGAGTTGGTTCAAATCCTGGCTCCCCTGCTTACTGGCCGTGTAACCGTGGGGAAGTTACTTAACTTCCTTTTGCCTTAAAGGGCGTGTGTTTCTCATCCGGTTGTTGTGGGAATTAAATAAAACCACACAGGGCCCCTGCTTAGAAGGGTTCAATGTTTCGCTCTCACTATATTGAAATTCTTAATCATTTGCGAACAAGGGGCCCCACGTTTCATTTTGCACAGCTTAGGCAATCAGAGAATCTAGATTTGGTTTTCAATCCTGAAAGAGGATTGGCCCTTCCTTAGTTTCTTATGCGCTGTCCACCCAGGTGAGAGCTGGGCTCACCTCCGCCTCTGGAGGCCGCCACACTGGTGTCTGCAGGTGGGATGAAGAGTGGGGGGAAGCAGGGCTGCGGCGGGGTGTTGGAAGACCATGAGGGACCCCCTTGGGAATGAAGGAAGAGCCACACTTACCTCGCCTTTTACCCTAATCTCGCTGTAGGCCTCTGCCATCTTGTCTTTCTGCAGCGCCTGGGGTAGGAGAGGGCATGAGACGCTGATTTTACTACCGAATGCAGCAGACCGTGGTGCCCCGCAAGAGGGAGCCTCTTGATCCCCGAGTTGGCAGGAGCCTCCCACAATCAAGACTCCAAACCTAATTCACGCAAACTTCCCTGCCCACAACCGGCTCCAGCCCGCCCTCCTCGTCCTCAGCCCCTTGGAATCTCCTCTAAGCTGCCGGCCCTCTGCCCCGAGCTAAGCAGCTCAGGTAAGGCTCAAAAAGATAGGATGGGGCGTCCTAGACAAAGACTCAGGTACTGGACAGCACAAGGGCTCACCTGGGGGTGACCAGGGTTATGACCCAGAGTCATTTATTTGAGCAGGTTGTCCCTTCACACACCAACACCAGGGGCTGGACGCAGCCCTCCTCTGCCCAGGAGGGCCTTTAAAGCAGGCCACCACCTGCAGGGGGCTCCCCTGTGGCAGACCCGGATCAAAAGCCACAGTCAGGTTCACGCCCACATGGTGAGGTTGACCTTCCAATCAGAGGAGACACTCAGAACCTCAGCACTCGGGACCAGGGGGCCCTCCGAGGGGCCTGCCAGCTTGACCTCACTGTGTCCCCTGCACCCCAGGCTGACCAACCTAGGAATGCTGGCAGCAGGCTTAGGGGGAAGGGAAGGAATGGGGGAAACTTGTCACTTTTCAGCTAAGGGGCCTTTCTGGAAGCAGGTGCTACTGCAGGCAGCAAACAGGTGAGACATTGCTTGACCCAGGGAAGGGAAGGTGTGGACAGACAAAGATGGTGGAGTATGGAGAAACGCCTTCACCCAGAGCCCTCCTCAGCCCTTCCCTCCGACTTCCCAAAGTCAAATGCAAAAGCTCCCCTACTCACATTGTACAGGCCTTCCTGCGGATTCCTCTTCCTCTGCTAGGAAAGACAAAGGGGAAGCAGTTAAGGGCGAAAAAAGGTGAATCCAGGCCGGGAGAGTGCAGCGAACCCCATCCTGCCCCCACCCTGGCCCTGGGGCCCTGCCCCTGCCTCTCTCCTGCCTGTGTGCCCAGCCTGGCCAGGCCGCCGTCTGGCCGCAGCACTCCATGGCCCACACCTGGTTACATGCACAGGGCTCAGCACTCCATGGCCCACACCTGGTTACATGCACAGGGCTCAGAGGGCCTGGACAGGGGCTGATGGACAGGTGTGACCAGAAACATTGAGTGCTGTTGGCAGCATCAGGCAGTACTGCCCTTAAACTGAGGCAGCCCCAGCCTTTGTCCTAAGCCCTGTTCTTTTTTTTTTTTTGAGACAGAGTCTCACTTTGTTGCCCAGGCTAGAGTGAGTACCGTGGCATCAGCCTAGCTCACAGCAACCTCAAACTCCTGGGCTCGAGCAATCCTGCTGCCTCAGCCTCCCAAGTAGCTGGGACTACAGGCATGTGCCACCATGCCAGGCTAATTTTTTCTATATATCTTTAGTTGGACAATTAATTTCTTTTTATTTCTAGTAGAGATGGGGGTCTCACTCTTGCTCAGGCTGGTTTTGAACTCCTGACCCTGAGCAATCCGCCCGCCTCGGCTTCCCAGAGTGCTAGGATTACAGGCGTGAGCCACCGGGCCCGGCCCTGAGCCCTGTTCTTAAGAGGACCCTAACTAACCAAGTTCAATGACACTTTAAAAGGATCATTTACCATGATCAAGTGAGATTTATCTCTGGGTGCAAGGATGGTTTCACATATACAGATCAATAAATGTGATATACCACATTAACAAAATGAATGACAAAAATCATATGATCATTTCGCTAGATGCAGAAAAAGCACTTGACAAACTTCAGCATCCTTTCATGATAAAAACTCTCAACACATTAGGTATAGAAGGAATGTTTTTTTTTGTTTGTTTTTTGAGTCAGAGAGTACCATGGCGTCAGCTTAGCTCACAATAACCTCAAACTCCTGGGCTCAAGCGATCCTTCTGCTTCAGCCTCTCGAGTAGCTGGGACTACAGGCATGCGCCACCATGCTAATATTTTCTATAAATTTTTAGTTGGCCAATTAATTTCTTTTTATTTTTAGTAGAGACGGGGTCTCACTCTTGCTCAGGCTGGTCTCAAACCCCTGATCTCAAACGATGCTCCCACCTCAGCCTCTCAGAGTGCTAGGATTACAGGCGTGAGCCACCACGCCCAGCCTAGAAGAAATGTATTGTTACTTCAACATAATAAAGGCCGTAGATGACAAAACTACAGCTAAGATACTCAACAGGGAACAGTTGAAAGCTTTTCTTCTAAAATCTGAAACAAGACAAGGATGCCCACTCTCCCCAATTCTGTTTAATATTGTACTGGAGGTCTTAGCCAGAGCAATTAGGCATAAGAAGGAAAGAAAGGTATCCAAATCAGAAAGAAGTTAAACTGTCCCTGTTTGCAGACGACATGATCTTATACAAGGATATCCCTGAAAATTCCATAAAAAAAAAAACTTTCAAAACTGATAAAGGAATTCAATAAAGTTGCAGTATGCAAAATCACACAAAAATCAGTAGTATTTCTCTACAACAACAAACTTTCTCAAAAAAATCAAGAGAACAATCTCATAAGAGCTACAAAAATAAATAAATAAATAAAATACTTAGGAATAAATTTAGCCAAAGAGGTGAAAGACCTGTATACCAAAAACTATATAATGAAAGAAATTGAAGATGACACAAATAAATGGAAAGATATCCCATGTTCATGAATTAGAAAAATTAATATTGTTAAAATGTCCACACTACCCAAAGTAATCTACAAATTCAATGCAATCCCCATCAAAATTCCAATGTCATTTCTCATAGATATAGAAAAAATGCTCAAATTCATATGGACCTACAAAAAAAAAAATAGCCAAGGCAATCATGAGCAAAAAGAACAAAGCTGGAGGTATCACACTACCTGATTTCAACCTATACTACAAAGTGATAGTAATTAAAACAAAATGGTAAAAGAACAAAAATAGACAAATTGACCAATGGAATAGAATAGAGAGGAAAAGATTTCCTTACAGTCAGTTATCTTTGACAAAGGTGCCAAGACTATGCAATGGTAAATGGACAGTCTCTTCAATAAATAGTGTCGGGACAACTGGATATACATATGCAAGAGAATGAAATTGGACCCTTATCTCATACCATATATAAAAATCAACTCAAAATTGATTACAAAGACTTAAACATAAGTCTTTTGTTTGTATGTTTTTGTTTTTGAGACAGGGTCTCGCTCTGTTTCCCTGACTGGAGTACAGTGACATCATCATAGCTCACAGCAAGCTCAAACTCCTGGGCTCAAGCAATCCTCCTGCCTCAGCCTCCCAAGTAGCTGGGACTACAGGTGTGTGCCACCACGCCCGCCTACTAAACATAAGTCTTGAAGCTGTAAAACTACTATAGGAAAGCACAGGGGGAAAGAGCCCCAGAGCCCATACCCTGACCATGGTCTGCAGGGGTCCCCAGGACCCAGAACTCCCTGCCCAGTGGTCTTGGGCCCCTTCTTCAGGGGTCTGTTCTCCTTGGGCAGATGGTGCCACCAGCGTGCATCTCAGGGTGGCCAAGGAGCACTTTGAGGGGAGGTGGGTGGAGCTGAGACGTGAGGGGGGGGGTCCACTTTCAGGCATGAAAGCCCTCAAGATCCTGACTGGAACCAAGGAGGTAGGAAGAGAGGACAGCAGCCCGTGGGTCTCCACCTGTCCTCTTGCCCCAGCCCCACAGGTTAGGGTGGAGTGTGGGTGCAGAGTGTGCGAGTGCTGAGACGATCCCCCCACCCCACCCCTACACACATAATACACAGAGGGGTGGGGGGGGGCGTTCCCTACCTGCTTCCCTCCCATTTCAGGGTCCTGGCCCCGTCTCTTATCCAAAATGTCATACTCCTCTCTTCGTCCTAGATTGAGCTCCTGAAAAAGACAGGACAATGTCAGGCACAGGAAAGGAACCTCAGGAGGATGGGGCCAGATGGACAGGGGAGTTTGGTGTCTCTGGTTTCTCTCTCCCTGGTGGCTCTCAAAAAAGGGGCAGGGACTGAGGAAGGGGTGGTGACGGGTCCATCCGGATACCATCATCTCAGAGGGCGTCTCCAAGAACACCCATCACCATAAGGGTAGACGGGATCTCGCGGTGCTTTTCTTACTGTAAGCGGGTCAGTCTAATGGGAGAAGTAACAACACAGCAAATAGAGCAGCTGAGGCTCAGAGAGGGTCGTGGATTCGGCCACAGCCCCGTTGCACAGGGGTGATTCTGAGACATTCCTTCCCCGCCTCCAGCCCTCGGCACATTGCTGGTGGTGCCTGGGGGCCCATTAGTGGCAGGTGGCGCACGGAAGCGCGCGTGGGATCCCCGGGGCACCCCCGCCAGGCAGGTACAATCACTATTCCCGTTGTGCGGGTTAGAAAACAGGTGAAACAGGTTGCCGCCAGGTGGAAGGGCTGATAGGTGAGGCGCAGACCCACGACGGGGACTCCGGCCGGCGTGCTCCCCCACGTCCCGGGAGAGGACTGTCCCCGCCTCCCGCGTGGGTCTCGGGAAAGGCTGACTTACGTTGTAGAGCTGGTTCTGGCCCTGCAGGTGCTCGGGGACGGCCGCGCTCCTGCCGAACTGGAACACACGGGAGCACAGCGTTACTGCTCCGCGCGCCGGCGGGCAGGGCCCCCGCGGGGACCCGAGGGACAGCCCTGCTCCCGGCCTCGACAGCAACCAGCCCGCGCTCTGCCTGCCAGGGCCGTGGCAGCCCCTTTTCTGAGCGCAACTGTCTTTTCTCCTCCCCCCGCGACAGCAGCATGCACCAGGCTGGCCCGGGCCGGCCGGAGCTGACCGTCTCGGGCAAGCGCCCTTGCGCGTGCGCAGACGTGCAGGGCTCGCGGCCGCGCGCGCTCCCGAGAGCCCGGGGACTCTCCAGGACGGCGGGCGCACGAGGTCCTGCGTCCCATCTTGACCCCCGGGGCAGGGTGCTTTCTGTGCACCGCTCGCCCCGGCGACACCCGGGCCCGGGAGACTCGCGCGCGCTTCGTGTCCTGAGCATGCGCTCGAAGGTTACGCAGCCCCGCTGTGTGGTTCGGTCCACACCGCCTGCAGCCGAGAGGAGCTGCGAGGTCTTACAGATTCAGAGTATTGGAAACAACCTTAGCAATCACCTAGGCGGCGTTTTTAAACCTTAAAAAGTCAGTAAGATTCTGTTTTTGAAATAAAATCTTACGCCAAAGTTTAAAATTCAATAGAGGAATGGGCTGGGGGTCGCTCAAGGATGACAGGAACTGGAACCTCCCCCTCCCCCTAAACCCTTCTACTCCCTCCGTCCACACCATGCCCAGCCCCTCCAAGAAATGCGAGGTCTGCAAGGCACCGGTGAAAACAGGTGCTCTGGGCTGACTCTCCCATTTACAGGTGGGGAAACTGAGGTTTCAAGAGAAAGGCCCACATGAGCAGTTGGACAGCAGGTCCTGGGAAAAGGCCACAGGTATCCCACTCCCCTGCTCTTAATTGCCTGCATGTAAGCCCCCTTCTTGCCAGCAGTATCCTGGGCCACTCTGATGGCTCATCTTTGTGCCTCTCCTCACCGAGACTCCCCCCACCCGGCCTCTCTCTCACCGACCGTGTGGCTCAGCCACGCAGACACCCCCATCGCCTCCTCAGCCTGCCCGATACTTGGCCGGTCCCTGCTTTGCCCCTGAATACTAAGCCCCAGGTACCCCCCAGCCTGCAACGTTCTGAGACCAAGGCCGCTCTGAACTTCCTCCTCCCAGAGCCCAGGGGCACCCACCTTTGCTCTCAGGAACAGAGCAGTGATAAGGACACCGTAGATGAAGAGGATTCCGTCCAGCAGGTAGCAGAGTTTGGGATCCAGCAGGCCGAAGCTCTGTGCCTCTGCACCAAGAGACAAAGCTGGTCAGCCAGGCCCAGGGTGACAAGAACATGTCCCCACCACCCCAGGATGGCCAAAGGAATCATGACAACGAGACTAGACCCAAGCCCTATACCTCAGCCTGATCACAACCTTCCTCCCTCCCACCTCGACTAGCTCCTAGAAAAACCTAGCCTGCCCCAAGGCAGACTGTGGCACCTGGTGGGGTCGCAGAGCCTGGGGAGATGGGAAGGTGAAGCTGTCCCCCAACCTCTGTGCACAGGGCCCCTGTGCTCCAGGGGCATGGGAGCCCAGCTGCATGTGAGCCCCTGTGTGAACCGGGAACTCTGGAAGCCTCGGGCAGATGCCCAGGCCTGGATGAATGGCACCACCTGACTAGGGTGTGCCGCTCCTGAGGCCCTCCCACAGGGCCCTGGGGGGCTGGCAAGGGTGGGGCTCAGAGACGTGGCGGTACCATCTAACTAGTAATTAGGACAGTGACAATTTGGGTTAACTTTCCCCCCAGACTCTCTGCTTCCTCAGCGCCAGGCACTGTCCCACACCGGGCAGTGGGGTCTGGTGCTTGGCTTCCCTCCCCAGCCCCAAAGGGTCTCTGGGCAAGGCACAGAGGTGATCCCATCCCCTCCTGGGCCTGGCATCTCCCTGCCCACCAGTCCTTGCTCGGTGGCCTCAGTCTCATCTGTCTCCTCTCCCAGATGGTTAGCCCGGAGCCTTTGCATGCATTGTTCCCTCCTTTTTCTCTCCCTGCAGCCCTGCCCTCTGTTAAAATTGAATGCATCCTACGAAATGCAGCTCGGAGTTCCCCTCTGTTTATCCTCTCCCACGCCAAATTTCCAGGGGGCTCCTAACCCCAACGGCCATTTTAACCTTTGTCAAACTGTAGTTAATGCACATTTAGTTGGCCCAGGCCCTGGCATTGACGTAAAATGGGTTGGGGAACCGAGCACAGCAAATATTCCGGTTAAATAAAAGCATTTTTATTCGAAAGATCACTGCACTGTGAGCAAGAAGGTGCAGATTTTAGTCTTGACTGTATTTCCTACTAGGGAGGTGTGCAGCAACTCAACCTGTAAAACAGGGGTTTAATATCAATCTTGCTCCTCCCCTGCCTGGCCACCCGGAGAGCAGAGGCTCCAGGCCAGCTCGGCCAGCGTCGGTGTCTCCCGGGGCCAGGGCGCCCCCTGGTGGCCGCCTGCGGGCCTGTGCCAGGGCAGAGGAGTGGACGTTGTATGCCTGAGTGCTGTCATAGCCTTACCAGCTGTGTGACTTCAGGCAAGTTATTTACCCTCTTTCAGCTGCCTTTTCTGTTAAACAGTGAAAACTGTTGCCTTTCACCAGTGCTTGCTCTGTGCCAGACACTTCCTGAAATGTAATCACTGTCAGATCCTCCTACTGGCAACACACGGAAACTGAGGCACCGGGGGGGACTTCAGGTTGAGTGCACACAGAAAGCACGAGGCAGCCCAGGACTGAGCCCCGGAGGTGTCTCCAACCCCCGTCCCTCCTCCCAGTCCCTCCCTGTCTACCCTTCCGTGCGAGCTGAGCCTTTCCCTCGGATGCCCCCACAAGCTACGGAAACAGGTGATTCAAGGCTGCCCCTGCGTCCCCACCCACACCACCCTGAGTCCCTCTGTCCTCAAGCCTTTGACTCCAACCCCAACTCAGGAACTCTCCTGGCCCCAGGCAGCTGATCTCTCCGTAAACTTCCCGCAGACCCTGCTCAGAGACCACCGATGACCCAGCCACTGGAGGAGAGTCCAAACTGCCGTCCACCCGTGTCAGCCCCAACCTGAAAAAGGGCCACACCTTTCCGCCACCCTGTCCCCCTTGTTCCTGTGTTTTACACTCCATTCTTCCTTGAACACACCTCCCTCTCTGCTGTTTTGATCAGGTTCCTCTTCCAGGACCCCCTTGCTAGCTGCACCCTCCCCTCCACACCTGGGCCCTAGGGAAAATTCAGCGAGGTGATCTGGGTGCCAGAGGCTGCATCCCACCAAGCACCCTCCAAACATAACTCAGCAGGACGCTGAGTTGCCCCTGCATCTAGGCACTCGAGACCAGTGGCTGCCTCTTCTGCACGTTTGCCTCTTCTCCACCCCAGACGTCAAAGTGAGGGGCGCGCCAAGGACAATCATTTGATGCCGTGGGGCTTTTCGGGGCTGAGTTCCAGCAATGAGGCAGAGGTGGCCAGTGAGGGAGGTGTGCCTGCCCTCTGGACCTGAAGCAGGGCTGCAAGTCCCCGATGACCTAAGGTAGGGTCTCAAGGCCTCTGGGAGACAAGCCAGCCCCCCTTGTAGGCCACCAAAGCTGGGGTGATTTTTCCTTTTAGGACTAGAGAGGAAATGGCAGTGGCGATTTACAGGGCTGGTTGAGACTCAGAAAAAAAAAAAAAGCCGGGAGAAAATCGCTCAGCTGCCTGTCGCAGAAAATGAGAACAGAAAAATTACTGGGCAGTAAATTTAGCACAAATAAGAAGAAATATTTCTTCGTGTTGTGCAGAGTCAGCACGGTGGGGGGGCAGGGGAATTGGGCGCCTCCCTGGAGATAAGCAGTAGGGACAAGTGTTCTTTCTTTTTAAGAGCAGCATGATTTTATGACCAATGACAAGAGTGCGTTTGTGGCTGGGCAGAGGAGAGCATATGAGGAAGCCCAGCGCACTTCCCCCGGCAGGACCTAGCCTCCCCTCAGTCCTGCCGTGCCTGCGCTGGGAGGGATGGGCCTGAGGAAGGCCCAGAAAGTTCCATGCCGCAGCGCAGGACCCAATTCAATGACATGACTGATTGAATATTCACTGGGCATCTACTCTGTGCCAGGGGCTGTTGGAGTAGAAAGAGCCCAGAATTGGTGCAGATGGGTTGTAGTACTTCCCCTGCCACTTACTAGCTGTGTGGTCTTGGACAAGTCAACTCCCCTCTCTGGGCCTTAGTTCCTTCATCTCTATGAGATGAAGAGGAGGGTAATCCTATGCACCTTAGGGTTGTGGTGAGAATCCAATGAGATCATGCACTGGTGGGTGTTTTTGTAAATGACAGGGCTTCTATTTCTTCTACAAAGACGACGGAGTCTGATGTTTGGGTAGGATCTTCTAAGTCCCTGCCCTCATGGGCTTAAGGTCACACACAGGGTACAGGGGCTTCCCTGGAGCAGCAGACAGTTTTGCAGGATTAAAGATGATTAACTCTTATGGGGTGAGGATTAAATAAGATAATTTTTGTGAGGTGAAGAACCCCATAAGGATATGTGCTCCATTATGTTAGCTACTGTGACCGATTTTTACTTTAAGCAACATGCACATAAGCTGGTGCCTTCCTGCCCTGTAGCAGGACACCCGGAATAGACCACAGGCAACGCCCAGAGCAGGCTCTGGGGGCAGCCAGAGCTGATCACAAAGTATCTAGCCATGTGGTTCCTTGCATCTAAAAATGTTATGAGTCTAGTTAGCGAAAGAGAGCCTAGATATCTCTATACAGCCTTTCGCCATCTGCATAAAAGCCCCAAGTGTGGGAAGTGTCACGGCACTGACCAGTAAAGAGGAAGATTCTGAGGCCCTGGCAGGCAGCCTGGGGGAGGCCTCCGTCCTTATACGATCTGATTTCTCCCAGTGACATTTATTTGCATTGTATTATCTGTCTCTGAGGCAGATTGTCAACTTCTGCGAACAGGATTATTAGGTCTTAATCAACCTGGTTCTTCCACAGCCTGAAGCTGCAAACACAGCGGTGCCCATCTCTGCCTCCAGCCAGCCTCGCCCCCCAGCAAATCCTATTGAGGAGCTGGCAGCCGCTGGACGCCCTCACATCCGACCAGTAAGGGTGCCTCGTCTTTGAACCCCAGTTTGTACTTTTGAAATTCCTGTGCCTGATCAGGTTTGATTTCCATGAGAGGTAAGTAGGGGGCTATTATTGGACCCAGTACATAGGTTGATAAACTGAGACTGGAGGAAGCAACTTCACCAAAGGACACCTGCAGGTTAGACACAAACCTGGATGGGGTTACTGGGTCTCCCGACTCCAGGTACTTTCCTTAGCCCTCTGCCTTAGGTGACCTGACCTGTGGGCACAGGACCCAGAGTTCTCACCCACCTCTGAGCTCACAGCCCCTTGCTGTCTGCCTGCCTTTGACACTTGGTCACAGCAACCTGTGATCGTTTCATGTCCTGGAGTTGCCCCCACCAACGGGCTCTGTAAGGCGCAGATGGTGCCTTTTGGTTTCGCTTACTCGTTTCCCCTCCTCACCTCGCACATCATAGACCGCTTGAGAAGAGGAAAGAACATAGACCTTGAGTCAGAAAGACTCGAAGATTCAAATTTGGAACCTGCCTCTTACTGGCTTAGTGTTCTGGGACAGCTTCAGTCCCGCATCTGCAAAAGGGGTTTAATAAGAGGGACTTCACAGGGTGGCGGTGCATGGCAGGCGCAATGAAGTATGAGGGGAGGTGCCCTGCACAGTGGGTCTTGAGTGGCCTTTGCCTCAGGAGAGGCTCTGCAGGTACAAGCAGCAGCAGGAGTGGACAGGTCCTCCCACCTCCCGCCTCTTCTTGCCAGGGCTGGGGACACAACCTGGCCAGGTCCCCCAGCTCAGGAAGCGGATACCAAGCCTTCAGTGGGGTGTGAGGATAAAATCAGATAACGGACATGTATAGAGTGCCCGGCACACAGTAGGTAGGACCTCAGTAGTGTGTGGACAGTCTGAGAACTCCTCACTCCACAAAGCGATAATGGTGTGACTTACATTTGCAGTCAGCATACAGTTTAGAGAACTCTCCGCCCTTTCGTCATCTGGTTTAACCCTCAGAACAACCTTGTATGCCAAGGGCAGAAATGTTATCAATTTTGCAGACAAGGAAATTGAGGTTCCAATGGATTGCACAGCTAGAAATTTCCTGAGTGCATCTGATGCGAAGTTCCTGCTATCTCTGCGTTATCCCAGTGCCTCTGGGAGTCCCTGCATCCACAGAGCTGCCACCTTTTGCAGGAATTTCTTCTCTAGCAGGTAACTTTGGCCTCTGCTCGAAAACATCGGGTAACAAGGAGCTCACCACCCACAAATCATGGGTGGAGAGCTCTAATTTTCAGTCTTTTAAAAATAATTTTAATGCTACTTCTGCCTTCAGAAGCACAAACTGCACGAATCCTCCAATTTCTATAGGGTAGCCTTCCCAATCCCCCGTCCAGCCTGTCTCCACTTTAATAGGAAGCACTGTAGCACCGCAGGTAAGAACAAACCCTGGGAAGGTACCAACTCGCGTCCAAGTCTTGGATCTGTTACTGTGTGATCCTAGTGTCATCGTAGCTGCCTCCCAGGGTGTGACACACTTAAATGGGATGGGTTTGGTGCCTGGTGCTCAGTTCGTAGGAGCGAATGGAATCAACATTAATCACAGTAGCCCATGATCCAGGTGGGCGTGGGCAGCTTCCAAGTCCCCTGACTTTCCTCCCCTTTGCATCTCCAACCTTGAGCCCAGGGTCCTGCCCCCAGGCTCAGATACAACTGGTGATGACACTGCAAGCTAAGAATTTAGAAAACAGGAAGTCACGTGTCCTCAGGAAGACAGTGCCAGCAGCTATGGGGGGGTCTGTGTCAGGCAGGATGCTGGGCGTGATGCCAACCCATTGGCCACAGCCCCAGGGGCACCAGACCTCCCCCTCAGGGGGCTGCTCCCTTTCGTTGAGCAACTAACTTTCACTGCAGCAGGAAAGACACAGGCTAGACACACAGAGTAATAGTTATAGCCACTAGTTGAAGATTTATTCTGGGCCAGGAACCACATGTGAGTTTTTCCATTCACTCTTCACCGTGACTCTGACTTCACAGCTGGGGAAACTGAGGCCCAGAGAGGTTACTAACATGCCTAAGGTCTAGAGCCAAGGGTTGAACCCAGGCATGTCTGGATCCATTGTTCAGGTCTTAACCACCACTTGATACTGCCCTTGGACGACTTGCTGGTCCTCAGGGCTGGGAGAGGGGTTCCCACAGGGCTGTGAACTCCTTCCTTCTCTGAGGCTGGAACCTTTACAGCAGATGATATCCGGACTCTACACGTGGCCTTCTTTCTTCGAGGGACAGGGAACTGAAAGGCGTGGGGGGTTGACAGAGATGGCCTGCTACCAAATGTGAGGCCAGGACCCACGCTGGCCAGTGCGCATAGCGGATGACCTATCTGGAGACACCCTGATCACCTTGGCCTGCAGAGCAGCTCTACCTCATTCACTGGCAGCATGTAATGTCTTGCTACTCACTTTCATTTGCCAGAGCCTCCCCAAACCCCTCCTCAGTGCTGGATTTCAAACATTCATGTTTTGTTTGGTCACAATTACCTACAAATTATATATTCCCACAGACAAGAGTTCCAAGGGAAGAGGGAAGGAAGGGACTGTGATTTCTTAGGAGTAGCAAGGTCATGGACAAATGTTTCTCTTCTTGTATTATAATTTTATTTCCATTAAAGTTGTTATAGTTCATGCAATACTTTGTGATCATTTTTCTTCTTATTTTCGAGTAAATCAACTCACTATAAAAGTACAGAAAAGTAGGGAAAAAAATCAAAATCACTTATAATACCACTTTCAAACATAGCCACTATTAATATGTTGGCAGATTCCCTTCTAAAGTGTTTGTTATTTACAAATTGAATCGTTTTATATTAAAATGTTTTCCCTGAAGAAACTTGTGTTTTTCAGTTAGTATTATAATTTAACATTTCATGTTAGTTATTTCATATGTTCATATTTCATGTTACTTCATGGTTTTATTGAATATCATTTTTAATGGTTGCCTAATAATCCTTCCACTATTTACTTAACCATTCCCCATTGATGGTCATTCGTTTCCGGTTTTTCACCATTGTAAATAGTTCTGTGATGAACAGCCTCGTTTCTAAAGCTTTTTACAGATTTAGAATTCAATCGATAATCTTTGAAAAATGAAAGCTAAGACTAACAGTCCAAGAGAGAAATCAGCAAAAGATATAACTAGGCAATTCTCAGAGGAGGAAAACAAATTGCTTATAAACATACAAAAAGACACTCAATCTCACTACTGGTCAAGGAGATGAAAGTATAAAATTCCAAAGAGAGGGATCCTATTTTTCATGGTGGTTTGGGAAAGTCTCCACTGTGAGGCTATGTAGAGGAAGGGCCTTCCTGGCAGAGAAGCAGCAGGTGCCAAGGCCCTGTGGTGGACCCACACCTGGCGCATCTGAACAGCAAGGAGATGGGTGTGGCCAGGGTGGCATGAATGGGGGGTGGTGGTGCTAGGAGACCAGGTTGGAGGGCGACAAGAGCATGGGGCATTAGGTAGAACCTCCTTGGCCAGGGGCTTTCACTCTGAAGGAGATGGGGAGCAATTGCAGTGTTTTCTCTTTTTACAAGTACATGCTATTTTTTAAATTTCAAAAGTGTTAATAAAATTGCAAAGGAAAAATTAAAGCCAATTGGAACAAGGGGAGGTTCACAGTTGCCTTGGGGCCCCTGGCAAGCTGGAGACACCCTGGCCAGCTGCAGGACAGGCCTGAAACCCGAAACCCAGACTGTGCTATGAGGCTACCACCTGCCCTGTGCTCACCATCTCTCCCTGCCCTTGCCCCAGAAACCGAGCTAGGGTTTCCACCCAGGAAGTGGTTCTATTTCTACTTAAGGCACGTAAATCCATTCATTCTTTTGTTCTTGCATCATTCATTAACACATATTGATCACTAAGTGATCACCCATAAATTATGGGCTGAATTGTGCCCTCCTAAAATCTTATGTTGAAGCCCTAACCCCCAGTACCTAAGAATGTGACTTGTATTTGGAGATAAGGTCTTTAAAGAAGAAATTAAGTTAAAAATAAGGTCATTGGGTTGGGCCCTAATCCAATATGACTGGTGTCCTTTTAAGAAGAGGAGCTTGGGACATTGACAAGTACAGAGGGAAGATGATGGGAAGACACAGGCCGTCTCCAAGCCAAGCAGAGGAGCCTCAGGAGAATCCACCCCTGCAGACACCTTAATCTCAGACTTCTAGCCTCGAGAACTGTAAGAAAATTAATTTTTGATGTTTAGGCCACCCCGTCTGTAGTACTCTGTCATGGCAGCCCTGGAAAATCTCATTCTCTGAAAATAGCCACCGTCATTCCCAACTTTCCAGTAATTGTGAGGAGGGGGCACGTAGCATGTAAGCTAGTACCTGGCAGAGTGCCTGACACATAGTGGCTGCTCATAACACGTGGTGACCACTGTCATTAAGAGAAAGTTCCCGGCATTGTGCTAGACAGTGAGGGTTGAGGCGAAAGACACAGATACGGCCCTGCAGCCGAGCAGGGAGGTGGGAGCCAGAGAGGGACACAGCTTGTTAAGGAGACACAGGGGAGGGGGTGATGCCTGCAGCCACACTCTGGCAGTAAGACAAGGACTGGCAAGTGACCTCTCTTGGTGAGGTTTCTTATTTCAGTTCGCTCCACTCATTCCACCAACAGCCCCCTAAGGCCAGAGGACAAGTCTCTTGAGCTAGCAGATAGCACTTGCTATGTACAAGGAACATAGTATGAGACACACACGTACATTTGTGTAGATATGCATACATACACATACATAGAACATGTGGTTTTCCCTGGCTCACTCCAGGGACTGATGCTACAACAATCATCATTATACCAAACATTTACTCCACACTTTGTTTACAAAACCCTTTTATATTTTTTGTTTCATTTGATCCTGACAACAATTGAATGAGGTAAGCTGGGCAGACCTTATTTGCTCCACTTTATTTGCTCAGATGAAGAGATTGAAGGTCAGAGAGGTGAGGTGACGCTCCTGCAGTCAGACTGGCTCGCGTGACAGGGCCCACATGAGAGGCCTGATCTTGCCAGGCCTTTGTTCCTTCCCACACAGCACACAGCCCTCACATTTTGCTCTTGAACATCAGCACCATTTAAAAGAAATCTACTTTAGATCAAACCCCCTTATGTCAAAATTCCAGGCAGGATTTCGCCATTTCCCTGAGAATTTAATTTATTCTACAGATAAACTCTCACAGGACACAGAGATATAGGTACAAAAATGTTCATTGTGTTGTTACTTACAGAAGCAAAAAAACAAACAAACAAAACCTGAAAAGAATGTAAATGTTCACCAACTGGGAACCTGATAAGTTTTGGTATATTCATATATAGCAGTTAAAAAAAACCACACACTGTACATGCTGCTATGGAAAGATTTATAAGATAATTAGGCTTAGAAAAAAAAAAAAAAAAGAGGCAAGGCTAGGCACAGTGGCTCATGCCTGTAATCCTAGCACTTTGGGAGGCTGAGGCAGGAGGATCTCTTGAGGCCAAGAGTTCAAGATCAGCCTGAGTAACATAATAAGACCTGCATCTCTACAAAAAATTTTAAAAAATTAGCCAGGTGTGGTGGCACACACCTGTAGTCCCAGCTCCAGGGAAAAAAAGGCAAGCTCTTGAATGGCATGTATAATGTTTGTGTATGAAAAAAAATATGTAGGCTATATATATATATTTCTTTTTTTTTTTTTTTTTTTTTTTTTTGAGACAGAGTCTCACTTTATTGCCCGGCTAGAGTGAGTGCCGTGGCGTCAGCCTAGCTCACAGCAACCTCAAACTCCTGGGCTCAAGCAATCCTGCTGCCTCAGCCTCCCAAGTAGCTGGGACTACAGGCATGTGCCACCATGCCCGGCTAATTTTTTTTTCTATATATATTAGTTGGCCAATTAATTTCTTTCTATTTATAGTAGAGATGGG
>VSMD01052610.1:0-50695 GCA_008750895.1 Mirza zaza
GTTCTTTCAGGGCTCAGAATGGTGATTGGCATTTAGTAGGTGCTCATTAAATGCATATGGACTAAATACATGATGAGCCAGCGAGTGCAGGAAAGCGTGTTTGCGGATGCAATTGTTTTTGGTGGTGTGATTTCCTCGGCAAGGCAGAAGACAACGTCGGGCCTTCACTCATGGAGGTTCTAACGCATACAGGCATGGGAAATCATAAAGACCCAGACAAGGAAGCTTTCCCACTGGTCTAGAATTTGGATTTTATGAAACACAATAGTGAAGTGTGAGTGGACAGAGCTGAGGGAAGCAGGGCCGCTGGCAGCTGCAGAGAGGGCTTCTGCAGGGAGGGTGTGGAGGAGGTTAAGTTTTCACGTCAAGTTGGAAGCAGGAGATTGGCAGAAAGCAGATGCGGGGCTCATCCAAAGTGGCCAGGGCACAGGGACAAGAACGAGCAGGACACGTGCAATGCCCGGAAGCAGATCCACTGGCTGGATTTTCAATCAACATTAGTGTTTATTTAGCGCCTGTCATTCTTGCCCACACTTGGGGTGGAGTTGAGACTTGCCTGGGGGCTGAGCACTGGGCCAAAGGTCCTCACATCCAGGCTCGGCCTCCCAGCTACGCACACCCCGCAGTCAGGACAGTTAGGAATTAAATTGCGGGCCTAGGAGGGGCTCCGGAGTCTTTCCCAAACCCACGGCCTTGGGAATTTCTGTCTCTCTTTTTGTAAATGGACTATTGATCGAGCACCTACCATGTGCTAGGCACTGCACCCGATGCTTTATGTCAGTGTCCTTAACGTAGCCGAGACAAAGACTAAGTTTTATAATTTCCAAATGCCACAGATCAGTACTTTTGTAAAAGATGAGAGTGAGATTATCATAAAAATAAAATCTAAGAAAAGATGTACAAAACGTAAGCACGAATTTGTACCCGTTGCAAGTATATGCACTTGCATAGTTTCTGTGCGTATCAGGTCCTGAGAGTGAGTGCTTGTGACCTGCATTTTGCCTGGGAAGAAATGGAAGCCTGGGCGATTCTGTGACTCCCTCCAAGTTACCCCACATGGGCAGGGCTGGGAAACGAATCCCTCTGCCGACATAGAAGGAAGCTCAGGATTGCAGGTGCCGGGCCTGACTTGCTGGTCAGTCCATACCATCCTCTTTCTTGTTCCAGGAGCAGGAGGACCCGAACAAGCTGGCGACCAGCTGGCCTGACTACTACATTGACCGCATCAACTCCATGGCTGCGGTGAGTGGCCGCTCCTCTCCTGCCCTGCCCCCAGCAGGAAAGGCTGTGGAGGAGAGTGACCCCCTCTCCCCACCCCTGCCACACACACACCTAACCGCCTTTTCCTGCTCAAGCCCCGCTCAGCTGGCGCCCTGCAGCTTTCCAGTTATTCACGAAGTTTTATCATAATCCCCCCTCCTCTGTCCCACCTTAGAGTCCCCCAACCACTTAATCCATCTGAGTAATGGGCTTGGGAAATAGCCTGGGACAATCATTCTCCCCATTTCACAGATGAGGAAAGTGAAGTCAGGGCCCAGAACCTGGGTCTTCTCAGAGTCTGACACTGGTATGGTTTTAGTAAGCCGTTCCCTGAGGCCTGGCCTTTCCTGAGGCCAGGTAGCCCCTGGGTCACACCTGGGCTGGGGGTGCAGGTGGCTGGGAGACAGGTGGCCCAGAGGGACCTCTGTCCCCTTCTACCTGCGGGCCCCTCAGATGCAGAGTCTGTACGCGTTTGATGAGGAGGAGACGGAGATGAGGAACCAAGTCGTGGAAGACCTGAAGACGGCGCTCCGGACGCAGCCCATGAGGTGACCCTCCCCTCTCCTCCCCTACCCTCTTCTCCACCCCTCCCCACTTCTCCACCTGGCCCCTCCATGGAGAGCTCGGCTCCTGTGCTGGTCTGCCTGGCGGCTTTCCTGAGAGTCCTCCTGAGCTCACCTCACGTCCCAGCTCATCCTCCTCCTCTCCTGGGAGGCTGCGGGGTGGGCGTGTTGGGAGGAGGCGGATGGACATGGGAACATGGGTAAACCTCAGGTCCCGAGGAGCCCTCTAAAGAGGAAGTGAGGGCAAGCACTTGCTGTTTTTTGTTTGTTGAGAGGAGATGGACTAGAACAGGAGTGTGGGTGAGCAGACGAGGTAGAGAAGAAAGAGCTTGCTGAGAATGAGGGGCAGGGGGAGCGCCCCAGCCAGGAAGGAGGTGGGCGTGGGTCGAGAGACACTCCCGCCACTAGGGGGCGATGTGGTGTCTCTGGATGGGCCTGCCAGGTAGGATGGGAGCCCCGCAGGCAAGGAGGGCAGGGACGTCCCAGAGCCCCAGGGGGACTCCTTGAGTTTGGGTCTGCCCAGGGGTGTGCTGGAACTGGCTCGTACCAGCTGGTGAAAGCCAACTGTTAGATTTTCAACAGTTTTGTAAGCTCCTTGTTAAACATAGTTATGATTAAAATTTGACTTATAAAAATTTAAGAGTCAATAAATTATATCAAAACAAAGGTAACAAATACTCGAAACTCATCACTCCCTAATTACCTAATTATTTTTCTACATTTTACTATAGCATATGCTTTTGAGTTTCTACCCATGGTATGTGCACGGCAGAGACACCGTGAGATAGTGCATCTCTTCCAACTCCACATTCAATGACACCACACTGAAAGCTTGAAATTGGCTACGCTGGGAGTGTTTATACCCTAGAAACGAGCAGACACAGTAACCATGCCTTTCCTTCCCCTAAAAAGCTAGCTGTTAAACATTTGCACACATTATGTGTGCATGTGTGTGTGTGTGTGTTGTCTGGGCTGAGCTCACCCCTCCAGGGGACTGGAAACAGAGTCTCAAGGAGACTGGGAGCATCCTAATCCCCCCCTTGCTACTCTGGTAGGGGTGGGGTTCTGGTATGGGCAGGGGTGCAGAAAGGATGAGGTGGTGAGGACATAAAGGAGTTGAGGGGGCTTGCCAGGTTTGTCTCTCACCTCAATTTATTTTAATTCCCTCTAGTAACAGTCTGATTACAAAAGTTACACATAATTATTGTGGAAATTTTGTGGAATACAGAAAAGTATATAATAAAAAAAGTAAAAAAATACCTATTTTTAACTTAATTTGACAGTATATTCTATTATTCTAGGCATATTTGTACATACAAAATACACTTGGGGTAAATGCCTTGGTTATTTATAGTGATTCCCTTAGGTTATTAATAGTTCTGCTAAATCAAGTGTTTCAAATCCATGTATGTGTGCGTGCGCGCGCGCGCGTGTGTGTGTGTGTGTGTGTGTGTGTGTGCACGCACGTGCTGTGGATGTCTGGCACCCAGATGAAACCTATAGGCTGCTTCTCAGAAATGATGTCTTAAATAATAAAATAGATAAAAATATAAGATTAAAAATAAACCAATTAAATTCAAATACAGCTACCAAATAGTAAAAATGAGCGAGATAGCAATAAATGTGCTTCTTTGCGCCTTAAATGGCAAGAGCTAGCCGCGGGTCTGATAACTACCATAATTTTGAAGAACCGATAAGTGTAAGTGGTATTTTGAGATACCTGCAACAACTGTAATTTGATATGAAAACAGCTGTGATTTCTTTGGATGACAAAGTCACAATAGTGCTGCTACTACTACCGCCATTTGTTGCCTACATTTAACATTGAGAAAAATGCTAACTTTTAGTTAGAGGTTACCAAACTAAAAATGTAATTTTATTTTCCCACCCAGGCCCTTAGTCCCCTGAATGCTGTCCATAGACCCTTTAGGGGAACCCAGACTCCAAGCTAAGAACCTCTGAACTAATGTTTTAATGTTTTCTGCTAGTGTTCAAGATAACTTTACTATTTTCTTAAGGACCACTTGAAATGTATGTTCCCCAGCCAGGATCCCTTGACTCAGTGACTCTGATGGTCTCCCTGTCTGGAAGTCCTCTTTCTTATCTGACTGTAATTCTCTTAATTCCCATCCTCACTGGAGAGCAGTCCTCAGGTTTAACGGCTGTAATAATTATCAGGATCCTCCCAGTCACATACTATTTTAGCTATGCAGCTGCCATCAATGATATGCAAATCATGGTGTTTAAAATGCAAACAAGATGCAGCCTTTTGTGGGAATGGTAGGATTTCAGTGCTTCAGATAAACTTTATAAAGGAACCAAGCGGCTACTGTAGGTGGGACAAGGTGCATGGTGGTGCAGAGGTAATGGGGTAACTATTTGCGAAATGTATACGGAATCATATGCAAATGCGGTAAACCATGCTTCCTAATGGCTCTGGCTGGCAGGTTTGTGACCCGCTTCATCGAGCTTGAGGGCTTGACCTGTCTGCTGAATTTCCTCCGGAGCATGGACCATGCCACCTGCGAGAGCCGCATCCACACCTCCCTCATCGGCTGCATCAAGGCCCTGATGAACAACTCCCAGGGGCGGGCGCACGTGCTGGCGCAGCCCGAGGCCATCAGCACCATCGCCCAGAGCCTGCGCACTGAGAACAGCAAGACAAAGGTGGCCGTGCTGGAGATCCTGGGCGCCGTGTGCCTTGTGCCCGGCGGCCACAAGAAGGTGCTGCAGGCCATGCTACACTACCAGGTGTATGCCGCAGAGCGGACGCGCTTTCAGGTGAGGGGCCAGGCGCAGGGTGGGTGGCAGCAGAGCAAGTCAGGGAAGTGAGGACCTGGGGATTCTTCGTAGCAAAATCTGAGGGAAAGGGGTGAGAATGTGGGCTGTGTGCCTACTCCTGGAAGGTCACAGGCAGAGAGTGCTGGGACGTGGAGAGCTCACATAAAAACACACTCGGGGCCTTACGAGTTATGGGTGTGTGTGGGAAATGGACTTGTCCTCCTCGCTAGACCACACATTCCCAGAGGCTGGAGTATTGGCTGCTTTATTTCTGTGGCTATACGCCTCTGAGCTCAGGCCTGGCTCACGACAGAGGCTCAGTCAAGAATTGTTGCTCTGAGTGCAATTCCTGGGGTCAAGATTTTAGTATCATGCCTGGGTTGGTGCCTCATGTGGGGACACTGTGACCAGCCCTTGGAGCTCAGGCCATGCTATTCACGTTTCTTTTCCCTGACCTGCCCAGGAAAGTACCAATGAGATGGACAATAAGTATAAAATGTCTTAGCACAGTGCCTGACAGCCTTGATCCCTTGACATTATAGACTGGTTTAGCACCAGTATAGGCTATTTGTAATCACACATTTGTGAGCACCTGCTCTGTGCTGAAAGTGGCTTCTGACTCTTTGCTGAAGATGCAAAAGGGATAAAAAGCAGCGTCTGTGCTGTCAAGGAGCTGGGCAGGGAATACACACTGGCTGTAAGCCAAGCCCCGAGGGCTGAGTGGAGTAAGGTAGCACTGAGACTGAAGTGTGCACAGGCAAAGGATGCTTCTAGGCAGAGGTGAAGTTTGGTGAAGTCCAAGATAAGTTGGATAGATAAGATTGAGCAGAGAGAGGGATGGGACTTTCTAGGTAGGTGGAACGGCAGGAGCGAAGGCTCAGAGGCTGCCCTTGTAGGATACTGAGCCCTCCCCTCCTGCTCTGCCCTGCCTTCCCATCCAGACTCTGCTGAATGAGCTGGACCGCAGTTTGGGCCGGTACCGGGATGAAGTGAATCTGAAAACAGCCATCATGTCCTTCATCAATGCTGTCCTCAATGCTGGAGCCGGAGAGGTGAGGCGCCTTCTCCTTGCTGTTGCTGTTGCCTGACTTTCTGGGTCCGAGTTAGAGTGTGTGAGTATGGGAGCTTCCTGGGGAAGTCGCAGAGAGAAGGGGCTGAGGCACCCGGTTGGTGTAGCCACCACTACTCTCGTCCTTGGATGGCCTTTGTAACCTCTTGCCTTCTTTGCTTGGGGCCAGGAAAGAAATGCATGTCTTGAACCTTGGTGCCACATTAGCCAAACCTGGACTGCATGTAACCCACCATCTGTCTTATCTGGGGACGTTCAAAGTTGTGGCCAGACCTAATTCTGGCTTGGCTTCCCCACACAATGGTTTCTGATTTTGTCTAAGCCTAGGAGGGCTCCTGGAGAGTGTCCCACACAGGTAGTGCCATGCACTGTGAGTGTCCTGGACAGCCCCCAGGCAAGGCTGCCTAAAGACAGCTCAGGCTGCTGGTGGGTTATCGATGGGAGGAGGGCAGGTTGGGGCCCCTCTTTCTAGATCCTTGCTTCCGAGCTGCTTCTGGCAGCTGGTCCTGCTCCTCTAGCCTCTTCTGTTAGAAGGTATGGCTCCTGCTTTCCCTTCCTTGGGGGAAAGGATGAGATTCTCAGACTATAAAAATGGCAACATTAGAAGAACTTGAAGAGCAGGTGAACTTCCCAGATTCTAAGGCAATCAGATGCCCTGGGCAAGTTCAACTCAAAGGACAAAAGGGGCCAAAGGGGCAATTCAATGATCTCTACTTTTCTGTCTTTTCTGCCAACATAGTTTTTTTGCAGCCAGTCTTGATGACCTGGGTTAGGCAAGGTGGGTTGGGGAAAGGGTCTGTCCCTAAGATGCTGACCTCACCATTGTCAGTGCCAGCTCTCTGCGGCTGGCAGCCATTCTGATTACTTGGTAACCATACCTCATCAGGTCATTTCCATGAATATCATGCCTGTGGGTAAGTAATGCTATGCCCGTTCTGCAAATAAAGTTTCCCCAAGGTCACAAGACTAGTAAGTGGCAGAGCAGGGATTTGAACCGAGATCTGCCTGATTCCAAGGCTTGTGCTCCATATCCCTCTAAAACATTGCTCTTCAATGTCAAAGACTCAGAGAAAACTGGCAAGGGGCTTGAGGGAAGTGAGGCAGGTGACCTAAAAGAGGAATAGTAAGGTCAAGGATGTCTCCCCACCCCCACCCGCCCCCATTCTTTCTTGGAACTCTTGGACCCAAAGCTGCCGCAGGTGAGTTTGCTGCAAGAGATGTGGAGGGACCATGGCTGGGGTGGTGATGAGGGGGTCCACTGGGGACCGTTGTGGAAATTGAGACCAGCCAATGAGTCTGGTCCTCCCTTGGTGACCCCCAGGATAACCTGGAGTTCCGCCTACATCTGCGGTATGAGTTCCTGATGCTGGGGATACAGCCTGTGATTGACAAGCTCCGGCAGCACGAGAATGCCATCCTGGACAAGTAAGGCCCACGCCGCCCTTCCCCACCACAGCCTGTGGGGACAGTGCCTCAGCCGGGGATGGTCAGGACCTTTGTGAAGTCTGCCCTTCCCACCAGAGACCACCGGCCATGCCCAGCCCAGATTCAGCATCAGCTCTGTGGGGCGGGGGTGCCCACCGGTCCTCTTTGCTGACCTGCTTGTCTCATCTCTGATGTTACAGACGGGTGAACCCAGCGGTCCTCCACCTCCACCGGAGCTAGGGGACATTTGGAAATATGTGGGGGTGCTCTTTGGTTTTCAAACCGGTTTGTGGGGGGCAACATTGGGATTGGTTGTTGGGGGCCAGGAATGCTAAATGTCCTCTCTGCTCAATAAAGAAACGCCCCACCCAAAATGCATGCTATAAAGCCCTGCTATCAAAAGGCACAATTAAACTCCCGTGTGAGACCGGGGCGCCCCTCCAGTTCTGTCCCAGTGGTGCAGACTGTTTTATTATGCTGGGTTGTAAGGGAGAGAGGATGGCTCCTTTTGGGTGGGAGTGTGGACGGGGGCAGACATTGAGGAGAGACTGGTTTCGAGGCTGACTCGGGGACGGTGTGAGGACGCTGGGAAGATAGCTGTAGGGTGGTGCTCCTGGACTGAGGGTGATTTTATCCCCCAGGAGACATTGGGATGGCCAGAGACATTTTTGCTCATCACACTAGGGAGTGCTATTGGCCTCTAGCAGGTAGAGGCCAAGGATGCTGCTCAACATCCTACAATTTACAGATCAGACTCCCGTAACCAAGGGCAATCCAGCCCGAAATGTCAACAGTGCCACAATTGAGAAACCTGGGGAAGGGACCCTGGGGTGGGCTCCCTGAGAAGGGAGTGTCGTCCTGTAGACAGTGGCTTCTTTCTGGCTTTTCCATGGCCTCACCTGATAAAGCTTCCAGGTTTAGCTGGTGGGGGGTCGAAGGGGCTGTGCCCCTCAACCCGGGATGTCCTGGCTGTAATGTCTACTCTTCTTATGCCCCCATTCTATCTAGGCATTTAGACTTCTTCGAGATGGTCCGGAATGAGGATGACTTGGAGCTAGCCAGGAGGTTTGACATGGTGAGGAGCCCTCAGGCTGGAGCAGCTGTGGCAGGACTGCAGGGCCCACGGCCACTCCCCTAGACGCTGTGCTGTGGTGGGGCTGGTGTGGGCTGGGTTCTCTGGTGGCACCCTCACGCCAGGTCCTGTGTGTCACTCAGAGTTCACCGGGGAACCTACCCAGTAGGCTGGCGGGCTAGCTAGAGAGACAGACAGATGGATGGGAGGGCTCTTATGAGGGGAGTTGGCTCCCATGATCGTGAAGGCTGAGAGGCCCCCTGAGAGGCCGTATGAAGCTGGAGACCAGGGGAGCCAGTGGTGTGGCTCTCAGTCCAAGGCTGAAGGCCTGAGAGCCTGAGGGGCCACTCATGCAAGTTCTGGAGCCCAAAGGCTGGAGAACCTGGAGTTCTGAAATCCAAGGGCAGGAGAAGAAGGGTGTCCCAGCTCCAGAGAAAGAGAGAGAGAGAGAGAGAGAGAGAGAGAGAGAGAGAGAGAGAGAGAGAGAGAGAGAGAGAGAGAATTCTCCTCTCCTTGTCCTTATTATTCTATCTGACCCCTCATTGGATTGGATGCTACCTGCTCACACTGGGTCACTGGGTGAGGGCAGATCTTCCTTACTCAATACCCGAATTCAAATGCCAATATCTTCTAGAAACATCCACACAAACATACCTGGAGATAATGCTTTACCAGCTATCTGGGTATCCCTTAATCCAGTCAAGTTGACACATAAAATTAACTACCCCATCCTGCTCCTAGAGCCCTGGCAGTATGCTGCCCTGGTAGCCCTCCCCTGGTGGGCTGCCTGTCCCAGAGGAGACTGACACCTCCAAATAAAGAGAAAGTTCTTGCATGTGATCAGTCTCAGATACCTCTCCTCAGCTGACTTTCCCCTGCCTTCCGGCAATTTCCGGAGTCACCTCTGCCTATCCATAACCAGATCGTGTGTAGTAGACAAAATTGTGTTTCCCTTTGAGCCTTAGCAACCCTAAAAACACACAACTCTGCTGCTTAAATATTGCACTGTAAAATCCCTATCTGAACAGAAACCCACTTTTGGGTGGTGCTTTATAGTCACCTGGTGCCATCCTGTTATATTTTCACAAAAGCCCTAGATTTATAGGTAAAAAAAATCTGAGTTTAGAGAGGACAAGCAGCTTGCCTACTGTCACCCAACTAGAGAGTAGATCTGGGATTTGAACCAGGTGAAGGACCTGTGCCACCTGCCACCTGCTACCTCGAATCACCTGTGCCCCTGCTTCCTGTCCTCCATTTGGATCAGTAGTTCCCAACCAGGGGTGACTCTGCTCTCCTCTCCCCCGGGAACAAATGTCTGGATACATTTTTGGTTGTCACAGCTGGTGTGAAGGGTGCCACTAGTATCCGATAGGGCCAGGTTGCTGCTAAACACCGTGTAGTGCGCAGGACAGCTGGGCCGGGGCAAGGGGAGGAGAGCTCTCCTGAGAGATGGGGCTCAGTGGATAAAAATGGGGTCTTGTTTCCACTACTCACATCCTCTGCCGCCTCCCCACTCTCCATTCACTGTGCCCCTCTTACCCCCCAGGTCCACATCGACACTAAGAGTGCTTCCCAGATGTTCGAGCTGATCCACAGGAAGCTGAAGCACACCGAGGCCTACCCCTGCCTGCTCTCTGTCCTGCACCACTGCCTGGAGATGCCCTGTGAGTTGCCTGCACACGCCGCCCCCTCCGCCGGGCCTCGCCCTGGCTCTGGGCAGGTTGACGTGAGGCTTTGGCACCTTTCTGGGATGGGGGAGCCCTGGGGTGGGAAGCCTGACCATGCCTCCCTCTGGAGTGGGTCTGGAGATGGGTCTGGAGACCAGACCAGACCCGATGACTAAGGCCCCCGCTCTTTCTTCCCTCCTCGGAGCCAGGACCTCCACTGTCACCTGGAGAAGGAGCTGGGGACTTGTCTCTGCGCAACCCCAGCATCCCCATCCAGCAAGCAGTAGCTTGATCATTGCAAAATCAAACAGCTCTGGCTGTCAACTCACGGCAGGGCAGTGAGCAGTCCTCTTGGGCAGTCCCGAAAAGAAGTTTTGTGCTTGGGGGAGTAGCACAGATGTGCAATGAGCATTCCTGGTTTGGTTTTTTTTCCCCCCAGGTTTTATCTACTCTTCCATCTAGTCTTTGCTGGCTTTTACCCTAACAGCCCTGCCCCTGCATCTCCTTACAAATTCCAAATGTGGCCGGGCGCGGTGGCTCACGCCTGTAAGCCTAGCACTCTGGGAGGCCGAGGCGGGCGGATTGCTCGATGTCAGGAGTTCAAAACCAGCCTGAGCAAGAGTGAGACCCCCATCTCTACTATAAATAGAAAGAAATTAATTGGCCAACTAATATATATAGAAAAAAATTAGCCGGGCATGGTGGCGCATGCCTGTAGTCCCAGCTACTCAGGAGGCTGAGGCAGCAGGATCGATTGAGCCCAGGAGTTTGAGGTTGCTGTGAGCTAGGCTGACACCACGGCACTCACTCTAGCCTGGGCAACAAAGCGAGACTCTGTCTCAAAAAAAAAAAAAAAGAAAGAAAAAGAAAACCAACTGTCAGCATCTATTAGAGCAGATGGCTAAGTTCTTAAGATCCAGGTGTGCACGGTGACTGAATAAGTTATGTGCAATTGCTAATAGCTACCCCAGAATGCAATTTGAAATGAGCTTTAACTCATTTGGAACTTAAGCTCTTCACAAAAGAGAATATCTCAAAAACTAGTGTGGTCTACCATAATGGTCAACCTAGCTAAGCTCTCCTCAGAGGTGGTGACGGTGCTGCAGTCGTGGCGATGGTGATGACAACTATGATTTATTGTGTGCCAGTTCTGGGCCAGGCACGATGTGAGGCCCTTCAGCATGTCATCTCTAAACCTCAGAAAGTCCTATGGAGTGCGCAGTATGATCTCCAGTTTCAGGGAACGAATCTGAGGCTGAGGAGTTCTTGACATACGGAAGGGAGTTTTGTTTTTTGGGGGTCAAGGGTTTAGATAAAACATGTTCTACCTCTGTGAGTAGTGACCTGGCTTTACACTGTTCTCTTGTGGGAAAGGTAAGTGGAAAGCGATGCCACTTTGCCATGCACGTGTTGGTGCAGTGGTGGAAAGGGCAGATGCAGGGACCCGGGCGGGGAAGCCGTCAGTTCTCCAGAGCTCAGCCCACAGGTCTTGGTGGAAGACCTGGAAGTCCCTGGGAAACCTGACTTCTTTGGCCCCCAACAGTTTCCTGTGTTTGATGTTCCACGGACAACGAGATTGGGTCCCTCTACTCTGTTCCCAAATTGGGTTTTGCAGACCTGATAATCTACCTGCAGTCACCGTGGTTTGAGTTTGATGTCAGGATTGCACTTGTTGGCTTTAGGGTGGTCAGTAGAGATGAAGTGCTTGGGATCACAGACCAAGGGTGGAGAGCCTGTGGCTGTCACATAAAAAGGAAGTCCATGTCCAGCCAGACTATCATCAGAGGGGATGAGAGGGGGCCCTGTGAAATCACACACAGCACACAATGCCTTCGTCTTCACAGTTCAAGGTCACCTCCACGAGAAATCTTCTCGGGTTCCATTAAGCACTTCTTTAACTCATTTTGACTGTCTCTCAGTGCACACCTGTAATCAGCTTCCATTCATCTTTCTCTGTACAGCAATAGTGCAGATAATCCTAAAATCTTTTTTAAAAAGATTTCCCCGAAGACTTCATTATTCAGCATGTAATATTTTAAAGCAGGTGCTTTTTATAGATAATGTAAAAAGTAATTTGCATTCCCGGGGCATAGTATGCCCTGGGTCCAAACAGTGAAGAAAAGCGCCAGAAAGTGTTTCGGGGAGTAGAAATATATACCAGGTGGTGGGGGGTGGTTTGACACATTCACGGAAGGTCAGTTGCAGATAATCAAGACACGACTGGATTAGAGAGTTGCCCTTGTGGGTGGTGGCACTGCCTCTTCCAGCAGACAGGGAGCTCACCGTGGGTGGGGAAGGGCGTGCCTCTCCAGCCAGAGCCAGGCGGCAACTCCAGGGCAGGGCCCCTGGGAACTGCAGGGCTCAGTAAGGATGTGGTGCCTGTCATTCCCTAGACAAGCGGAACGGTGGCTACTTACAGCAGTGGCAGCTCCTGGACCGCATCCTCCAGCAGATTGTCCTCCAGGATGAGCGGGGCGTGGACCCTGACCTGGGTCCCTTGGAGAACTTCAACGTTAAGAACATCGTCAACATGTGAGCAGTGGCTAGCCTTTGTCTTATCTTCCTCCACCTTCCCCAGCACTCTCCCACTCTGGTCAGCCAGGGAAACCTGGGCTCCCTTTCTCAACCCCGACATCCCCTAGATGGGTCTCGAGCAGCACTGGCCAATAGAACTCTCTGAGCCAATGCAAAGGCCTCATATCTGCATCGTCCAGTGTGGTGACCAAATGTGGCTCTGGAGTACTTGATGCTTGATGTGTAGCTAGTGCAACTGAGGAACTGACTTTTTAATTTTATTCTATTTAAATTAAATGTGAACAGCCACATGACATGTGGCTAGTGATGACCATATTGGACAGCACAGATGTACAGGGTATATACTCAACTCTCAATGACCCATGGCGTGGGTCGGCTAGAGGGGGAATTTAAACGCATTAACATTGAGCAGTTAAACACATTAACATAAAACAGTGGTCAGCAAACCACAGTGCATGCACTAATTCCATTCCTCCAGCTCGATTTTGTATGGCCCATGAGCTAAGAATAGTTTTTACATGTTAAACAAACAAATGCAAGATCATACAACAGAGACTGTAGGTGGCATGTAAAATTTAAAATATTGACTCTGGCCTTTTGTAGATGCTTGGCGACCACTGCCACGTAGCGTGGCCGTTTGATCACGAGTCTGCTGGATAAGGTTGTCAGAGCACGAGGCTTTCTGGCCTGTCATCTTTTACTGACCTGGATAGAGAGAAACTCAGAAACAAATTTAAATTTACGCCAATTAAATAATAAGACCTTACACTAATATACTAAACTTTTACTTCATTTTCAGTATGAGTTTGAGGCAATTGCCCTTAAGGAGGTGAGTTGGCTTGCAGTCGTTCATTATATTGCATTCCAAAGCCAAGAAGAAAATGATTTTTGAGCTATTTCTTGCTACTGTTTTCATTTGCACGCAAAAATCAGATGTGGATATTGTAGAAATCCTAAGTAGTATATTGGGCAAGTGCAACTAGCAAAGTAATTGAAAGGCAGCTTTAGTTTTATTTTCTACTAATTCTTTACATTATTTAGTGGGGAATCTTTCCCACCCCAGAGAATGAAAACTCCGCAGGCCCAGTGAAGCGTTTGCTCCTTCTTGGGTTATAAAAGTCCTAAAATCACTTGAAGCTGCAACGGAGCCTCAAATCTGCTACTAGGAGGACTAGTCCCAGATGTGAATCAACATTTTAGACTTGGTTTAGCCTTAATCTTTCTCCTCTGCTGGGTGGGAAGGGCTGTGTGTACATGCGTGTGCATGTGTGTGTGCGTGTGTGTGTGTGTGTGACATTTGCCTTCTTTTTTCTGTTGTTTCTCCTCTGACCCCTTCTATCTCCTGCCCTGCCTTTCCATTAGCTAACTGGTTTCTGACCCCCTCAGCCTGGGGACAGGAAGGAGAAGGGGAAAAAGTCTTACTTGATCAGATAATTTAGTAAACAGGCTTCCTGCGGTGGGCTTGTCACATGAGTAAAGACGTCAGTGTTCCTGGAATCTTCAGAGATTCCTTGTTGGGTGCCTCTCACTGTAGAACCCAGCTCCCCGGCTATGCAGGACTTTTTTCCAGCTGGCTGGCTGGCTGCTTCCAGCCCTTCCACCAGCCCCGGTTCACTGGCAGTGCAGCACACAGACACTCACGGTGCACACGCTCCCAGTTCCCTCCCAGGTGCACGCCTTGGATGGGGCGTGTGAGGGCTTCAGCCCAGATCCTCCACCAGGCTTGCATGTGGCAGGGCAGCCCTCATGCAGTCTCCTGCACCCACAAACCCTGCGAGTGCCTGCAGGGCCCAGCACAGCAGGGCTCTCCCGGTCAGTCCTTCCACACGCCCGGGAGTTGCTCGGTCCTGTGTCAGACCCCAGTCCACTCTGACCCACTCCCAGCTTCAGGGAGCATGGGTCAAAACTCTTGGGGTGGGCCCAAAGAAACCCCTTCTCTAGGTGGCAGTGAAGGAAGTGACACCATGGCTGTCTCCAGAGAAGTCTCTGCACCAAATACACACCTCCCCACCCCTCTTCATACTCTGTCCCCGCTTTGTACCCTTGATGTGGATGAGGAGACCAAGGGTCCTGGACCTGACTCTTCCATATTTTCAGATTTACCAAAGAAATTATTATTGCAATATCACTTTGGGATTTCACCTCTCTTATCTACCTTGGTGTCAAGGTCAAAGCTTAACTTTAACGCCCAGTTCCAAGAGTTTGACACGAACAAGTGCTTCCTGTGTTTTGCCCTCAAGGCACCCATTCTGCATTTTTGGGGGGTACAATTTCTCTTGGTCTTAGACCTTGAACTTGGGAAGCCAGGACCATCAGGATAGGGTCAATATGTTGATCTCTCTCAAATGCAAAACCTATTTTTACAAAGGGGTACAAGGCATACAACTCAGGGAAGCCTGTGATCTAGTCCTAGCTCTAACATTGACCAGTTCTCCCCCTTCTCTGGTCTCTGAGCCTCAGTACTTCAACCGGATCACACAGCGGTTGGATGAGAAGGTATCTTAAGGTCCTTCCAGATCTTACGGCCCACACGGACACATCACATGAACTGGGCAGGGACAGGGACCTGGAGAGACAGCTGGAAAGTCACAGTCCTCTTTAACAAGGCTGGCCAGACTGGAGACCAGGGTAGCAACTTGGGGTTAGAGAGATGCCATGTGTTCTGGAAGCTGTGGGCCAACAGTGAACAACTACCTTGCCCTTCCTCTCCTCCCCAAAGGCTCATCAACGAGAACGAAGTGAAACAGTGGCGAGACCAGGCGGAGAAGTTCCGGAAAGGTGAGGGGTCTGCCTAAGCCTGCTGCACGCTCCGCAGCCCTCTCCTGCCTGGCCTAGCACCCATCCTCTCCCAGGGTGGGAGGCACAGACACTCACTCTCTCCCCACCCTGTCTCCTCTCCCGCGCCCCTCATTCCAGAACACATGGAGCTCGTGAGCCGGCTGGAGCGGAAGGAGCGGGAATGCGAAACAAAGACGTTGGAGAAGGAAGAGATGATGCGGACACTGAACAAAATGAAGGACAAGCTGGCCCGGGAGTCCCAGGAGCTGCGCCAGGCTCGGGGACAAGTGGCAGAGCTGGTGGCCCAGCTCAGTGAACTCTCGGTATGTGGGCACCCTCCCCCTTTTACAGAGTTGAGCCAAGACCCCGGCTTCAGGACAGGACGGGCAGAGCAGGTGTGGGGAGAGGCTGAGGACCCCAGGATGAGGGAGAGGAGAGAGGGGGCCCTCAAGCCAGGATAGAAGGCACCCCGGGCTGTATGGGTGGCACCTTCGTGTTAAGTAGAAAATATAATTTCCCTGTCTCTGAGTGATGCTGTCCCAGGAAACACACCTTGGAAAGCAGAGTGCAGGTAGGGTTTTAACTCCCCTTCTCCCTCTCAGCTGGAGACCCTTGTGCAGTCAGTAGCCTGTACAACCGCATGTGTCTATCCTGCTGTTACATGGTAGTGACTATGACTCTGATTGTCCGATGCATATGAGTGAGATCATATGTGTTCCTTGTCTGTGGTTGTTTGTGTGTACATGTGTTGGATGTTTGAATGCAGAGAGAGAGAATGGGGCTCAGCACAGGTGGGAGGTGAGAGCAGGAATTGGGGTCTGGTATAGATGGAGAATACAGTAAGGGAAGGAAGGGTGGTGGGGGACCTGAACGGCATCAGCGCTGATGGCTGTCCTTCTGCTTTTTCTGTCTCCTCACAGACAGGCCCCGTGTCTTCCCCGCCGCCCCCAGGGGGCCCCCTCACCTTGTCTTCCTCCATGACAACCAGTGACCTGCCTCCACCCCCACCTCCTCTGCCCTTTGCCTGCTGCCCCCCGCCCCCACCCCCACCCCTCCCACCTGGGGTGGCCCCCGCCCCCCCAGGTGCCCCACCTTGCTTCGGCATGGGCCCACCCCTCCCTCAGGACCCCTACCCCAGCAGTGATGTCCCACTCAGGAAAAAGCGCGTCCCCCAGCCTTCCCACCCACTGAAGTCCTTCAACTGGGTCAAGCTGAATGAGGTGAGTGGCCAGGAAGGGCCAGCAGGTCCCCTCACCTATAGCAGGGGCCCCTCCTCCGCGTCCTCCCTCTGCCGGGGAGTCAGAGCAGGCGCGGTGGATGCCGCAGGGGGTTTGCTGTGCCGGGCAGCTCACCATCCACGGGGGAGACTGTGTACCTGGGAGGCACGTTTGGCATGTGGCAATGCTCACGCTGACAAAGTCGTCTACGGATGCAATTTCTGTGTGCTGAGGGTTAATGGAGTCACAGAGACAGACAAGGCAAGGGCTGGGCTAGAGTTCCAAGGACGGGGTCAATTTGAGGAAAAGGGTGGAAGAATAGGCAAAGAGCTCAGGGCAAGGTCTAATTCTTGGTAAAGATCAGGGCAATGTGTACCAAGGACTGAAGAGTCCCATGTCAGGATGTCCCCAGTTTGACATCCTCGTCAAGGAAGCTGCACACACGGGCCACGTTTCCACACCCGCCCTGAGAGGCCTGCATGAGTGCGTCCACTAACGATGGCCAATCCCAGGCCCACGTGTGGGAGTCGATTCCCCTGTTGGACTGTCATGAGCATAGTGTAGAGGTGCCCTGAGTTGTGTGAGAGCCCTGGGAATGGGAGGTCAGTGCCAGCCTGGGCTGGGCCTGCCTCTGCTTCTGCACAACGGCAAGTCCTATTCAGAGGACCAGGGACTTTGTCCTTGAGGTGAACGCTCACGTGGCGCCTGGTTTCAGTTAGCCTAGCTCACACCCACACTTCAACGACAGCCATGCAGACACCACTTTGGAGCTGGGACTGACGGATCCACTCTGACCTCGTCATATGGGCCCATTGGACCACCGGGGACTTCATAACTGCACCGCTCTGTTCGAGCCTCAGTGAGCTCAAAGTGGGGAGAGATGTGAGGTTGCTAAGTAGGTGCTTGGCAGCCTGAGGTCTGCCTTATGTAAAGCTCTGTGCTGGGTTGTGGTGGGTAATAATAAAAGTAAGAGATGACCTTGCCCCATCAGAGCTTAGCATCAGGGAAACTAGGACGTGTGTTCAAGCAAACACACAGAGACCCTGGGGAGAGGTTGAGGGGAATATTCTTGCCTCTAAACAGACTAGGTTTGGCTTTAACCAACTAGCTGTGTCACCTGTGTAAGCCGCTCATCTTGTCTGTAGCTCAGTTTGCTCATCTGGGAGATGATTTCTAAGAGATTCCTTCTCCCTGTGGTTTTATAATGTCAGGTGGAAAGCTGAAGCATGAATACAGCCCATGCATAGTTTCCTGGGCCTCTGATAACATCTCCAATCTGAGTTACGAAAGTTTGAGAGCCACCTGTTAGCAGTATTTTGAAGCAAGACTGTTAAAGTCCGTGGCAACTGCCCTGCGCAGTTGTGTCCTGTGGACACCTCTCCATGGCCACACGGAGAGTCACGAAGGCCAAACTGCATGTTGCAGACGGACAGCTCTGCACAACCATTGCCCATGATCAGAAAGGATGTGTCTTGTTCTTGTGGTACAAAGAGAAATAATATTCTTTGCTTCCTATACTCACAATTTGTAAGGTTTTAAAAATGTAATGGGAAGTTATCAGGTGTGCCAATTGTTAAGGAAGACAGACAAGGCAACTCATATTTTTGCAACATTTTCATCATATGCAGCTCTGTGTGCTTAGGGTTTCCTCCAAGGTCCAGCCACAGAAAATCTATACAAATTCCCCAGGGCCCCAGAGCAGGCCAGAGTTTGATTCCTAGACTGGCAAGTGTAGGTTTGTTGGACATTTGTAGAAGTTACAGACATTCTCGGCAGTGATAGGATGGAGGGGCATTGAATAATATTTGAGAACCTGTTATCCCAGTCCCAAACTTTTAACTGTGTGATGGGCAGGTTATTGAATTGTTTGGGCTTCAGGTTTCTGATCTGTAGAAAGGGAGTGATGATAATCTCCATCTCAAAGGATTGCTGTAAGGATTAATTGACTTAGCACCTGTAGAGTACTTGGAACAGTGGCTGACACACAGAAAGTCTTAATAATAACAATATTAGATGAATTATTATTAGTGGCCCTACCATGTGTGCTATAAGTATATTGTCTCACTTAATCCTCATGTCAGCCCAGTGAGTCTCTTTTACCCTTCTGTGACATGGGCAAAGCACAGTGCCCCTCCACCTGCCCAAAGTCCCACACAACGGCAGGGCTGGGAGTCTTCGGCCCCTCGGGCCTGCCTGACCCCAAAGGTCATGTTCTATGAGGGAAGCAGAATGAAATGTGTTTCTGAGAAAGATTTCCCTGGCATGTGAAGGACATCTCTAGGGGGGGCAGAAGTCCCAGGAGTCTAGACTGGAGATGATGGGCCTTGGACAGAGGAGTGGAAAATTAAACTTGAGCGTTATTACACAAGGTGGGCATGTCCAGGAGACGTGGTGAGAGCTACGGTGACGGGAAATACGAGGAGCAGACCCACCTCTCTCCGGCTCCAGACCTCAGTTATGCCTCCACGAAGAGCCTCACGTCCTTCTGGCAAATGTGGGGAGCCGGGGATGGTGGGGCGTGTGTAGGAAGAAGTAAGAGAGAGAGAGAGAGAGAGAGAGAGAGAGAGAGAGGGGAGCGCAGCCTACTGTCCCTGGGAAGCACTTCCTGGTCCTGAACACCCAGCTCTCCCGCTCCAGCCCTTGCCTTCTCTCCCTGGCTTTCCCAGGAAGAAGCAAGGATGGGAAGCTTTATCTCTGTGGGCTTCTCCCCCCCACACCTCCACCCCAGGCCTGGACTTAGCAGGAGGTCTCCCTGCAGAGCGGACTCTGGGTCCCGGCGGCACCCTACGCTGCCCCGGTGAGCCCCTCCCTGCCTTCCCTGCTTCCATTCCCCTTCCCATCTCCTTCTGCTGCCCACGCCCCTTTTCCAGGAGCCTGACTTCTCCCCCAGCCCCCTTCCCTACCCCACGCATGCTCATGCGCACACACACACACACACACACACACACACACACACACACACACACACGGCAGTTGTTTCTGCCATGAAAAGAATGCGTCTGTGTTGGGTTTGGCCAGTTGCCTGTATCCCTTGCTGCTCTGAGCTTCCCAGCCCGGCATTCCATGAGAGGGTCCCTGGCCTTCAGAAGGCCACAGGAATGTCCCCACCCCCAACTCTGGCCTAGCCCCCGCTTTCCAGAGTTTAAGAAAATAAAAGTGAGTGAAAGGTATGTTTCTCTCTCCAAGTCTTGCTGAGGGCCAATGTAGGGAGGGAGGGAGAGGCGCAGAGAAGGTTCCCCAGCTGCCCTCTAGGCGCAGGAAGGTGGGCAGATTCTCTCGGGAAGGACAGCAAAGCTCTGGATCAGGTGAGGATTCCCAAGAGGAGAGGGTGGAACAACTCTGCTGTCTGTGGTCTGTGCTCTAAGCCCGGCCTCCTGTCCTCTAAGCCACCAGCAAGGTGCTGCATCATTGCTGTGGCTTCGGTTTTTTTTTTTTGGCTTGGTCACCAGCTCCTCGCTAGACCCCAGTGCAAGGGTCCTACGCAGAGACAAGGCGATGCCCAGATTGAGAGTCCTTGGAACGCAAAACCCCAGGGCCATCCCAATCATAAAGGATGAGGACACCTTTCCTAGGTTAGACCAAAGGGAAATTGTGGTGGAGTCTTGCTGGTCTGAGCAGAGTCACCACAAGTGCCAGGTGTCCCAACCTCTGGCATTTGGAAGACAGCTATGCTCACCACTATACCACCAATGCAACCTTTGGCATTTGCCCGCTTTCTGGGAACCTGGGAAAGTGGGAGGAGGACCCTTGGGAAAGAAAACATACAGGATATACAGTCTGTGCCAAGGCTTTAAGGATCCCAGCTATGCATGGCCCCAGTCTCTCCAGTGACTGCAGCCAGTGACAGGAGCATCCCCTGGGCACCCTACCCTGTAGGGAGAGTGGGCCTGTGTGAGTTCCCTGAGAGCACGGCTTCTGCCTTTGCTTTTCTGGAAGGAATGTAGTATACCCCTTTAGTACTGCCCACCCTTCCCTCCAGCACTCCCGGTGGTTTCTGGAACATGCTTGCATGTGGCCTCAAGCAACAGGGAAGAGAAGGAGGCTCACTCTGGCCTACTCCCTGGGGCAGAGTACTGAAGAGGGGTGGAGGTTAGGGGAGCAATCGAACCTTTCTGGAGGTCTGAAACCCTGGTTGTTGTGGTATGCTGCTCAGCAATGAATAAAAACAAACTACTAACACACAAAAAATGGGCGAACCTTAGTTGGGGGACAGGTGGGGTTGGGAAGGCACTGGCATCTCTATAATGAAGGAGTTGGGTCAACCACGGTGTCATCTCCCTACCCTGAATCTTAGGAGCATGTCCCTGGCACCGTATGGAATGAGATTGATGACATGCAGGTGTTTCGGATTCTGGACCTAGAGGATTTTGAAAAAATGTTTTCAGCCTATCAGAGGCACCAGGTAAGACCTCTTGGGCCTTGACTTCCACACACCACACCCTTGAACCCAAACCTAATCCCCTCCCTGCCTGCCTCCCTTCTTTCCTTCCTTTCTCCTCTCCCTCCCTCCCTCCCTGTCTTTCTTCTTTCCTTCTTGTCCTTCCTCATGTGTATACTGAGTGATTTTATTCTTTATGAGGGGCACATGCCTGCTGGGGACACAGATATGAATTAGAGGTGTTCAGTCCAGGAGGGGGACCCATCCCACTGTAGTCTGGTTTATATTCACACATCAAGCATCGTAGCAGTGTTTTATCCATTTCTCACTTTCACCCTGGAGCGCTGGAGGTGGAGGCACAAGGCTTGGTGACTGTTGAACCTGCTCTCTTTGGCCCAGGATTTAGGGACTAGACCTAGAAGGCACTATCACCATTCAAACCGCTTTCTCCACTGTATTTTGTCTCCCGAGACCCTGTGGGCAGAGGAGGCTAACATTGCAAGGACGGTGGAGGGTGCCGCTCCTGTCACCTCCGGGGCAGAGGCTGGGGCTGGGCCTAGGAAGGCCCTGAGAGGCCCTGGGCATCGCTGTACAGGCTCTCCGTGCAGGTGGCTGGCCAGAAAGTCTGGTCCTCCAGTCCCGGAGGAAGTGGGGACGGGGTGAGTTGGTGGCAGAACTCAGGGCGTTCCTGGGTCGGGTACCTCAAACTTTGCTGAGTTCCTGCAGGGATTGCCAAAAATGCTGATTCTCAGAAGTTATCCTCAAAGGAATGTGATTCCGGGGATAAGTTGAGGCCCAGGGCTCTGCAATGTAATTAGCATGGCTGGGGGCCTTCCCCTTAAGTCCCCTTTGGGAATCACTAGCCTGGAGGCCTTAGGTACTTGCTCTCTCTCTGGCCTGTCTTGGAGGGCCTGTTTCTGTCCTTCCTAGCTTTCTCTGTTCAGCCTAGGGAGGGTTCCAGTCTCGAGGTCTTCTCCAGGTGCCAATGAGAGGGGTCTGTGCCCTCCTGGGTCCTGCCGCCCACTGCTCTGGAGAGGGTGCCCTGGCCCACTCTCTGCCAAGTCCAGGCCTGTGGATGACTGAGGACACACGCATCTGCTCCTAGGGCACTAGCCAAAAGGATGGGGGTGAAGGTCAGGCTCTGGCCCTGTCTTGGGGTTCTAGGAAAAACAGATGATTATTTAAATGTGGGTGCCCATTGCATCTGGCTCTGTGCCCTAATTCCAGGAGACATGTTTAGCCCCACGCCCATGTCAGGCTGGCCCAATAGCCAAGGCTGCTGGAGCTGGTAGAGCTCTTTGGAGCACTGGCGCCTGTGAATCAGGGCTCCCGCGCGGTGCCGAGGACAGAGAAGTGTGTGCAGGAGGTGTCCCAGGCATGGCAGTCACATGCCTTCTCCTAGTGTGAGAGTCTTCTCCAGTCTCCAGAGCCCTGAGATGGCTGGGGTGGGGCTTTCAGGAGAGAGGGGTGTGGGGCTGACGACAAACTGGGTCTGGAGCCTCCCAGCCAGGGAGTTGAGAAGGGGTGAGACCGAAAGACTCCCTGTTCTGTCCCCTCACCTCTCAAGCCCACTTAGCCCAGCCCCTGCCTCCTGTCACTCAGCGGGCCACTCAATCTCTGGGACTGAATTCACAGCAGCAGAGCTGCAGGGAGCCCAGAGGCTGCACTGCCCGTACTTCCCCCTGTCCCTGTCTTGGAGCCCTGGGCAGTTGGTCATGGGGCAGGGGGGACCCAGGAGCCACGATCTTCCCTCCGTGCCCCATGCAGGCTCTGAGTTGGTGGCTTCAGCTCCATCAGTGTCGGGAAGGGAGAGTACAGGTGCAGGCGGTGCCTCCATGGCTCCCCTTGGATATCAAAGGACAGGAGGGATAAGGGGCAAAGCACACTCTCGAGGACACTTGCTTTCTTCTGCATGAATAGACACAACTTTCTACAGCTTCCAGCTCAAGTTTGTGTGTATCTCCTCCCCTGTTTAGAAAGGTGGGCTCATCCCGGGGAAGAGAAATGCCTCCACCCTCGCAGCAGGCTCTCAGCAGAGGAGAGGGAAGACAGGCAGTCTAGGCCTGGGGTGGGGGACTCAGGGGCCTGGTCTGCCCAGACTGGGGAGCGGTGGTCACACTGGGCAGGGGGGAGGAGCTGCCTGATCTCTGCTCTGTTTGGTTCCTCTGAGTGCATGTCTGCTAGAAAAAGCTCCAGCCCAGTGTCACTGCCAGGTCCCTGTCTCTAACCATGGGGGTCTCGGGACAAAGTAGACAGAGTAGATGTTGAGGGATCCCTGTATGTGTCCTGCTGTTTCTGGGTCTCTGAACCTCTTGGCTAATGTTGTGCATGTTTAATTCTCTGTTGGCTGTGGCTGCTACCTGCCTAGGAGCTGATAACTAATCCTTCTCTGCAGGTGAGTCACTCTTGGGGCTCTGAACACTCCAACTTTTAAACACTATCCTGGGCTGCTGCCCTGTGCTGGGCCCAAAAAAGAGGGCTGTCCATTCCACCTCCTACTTTACTGCCCATCCATACAGGGTGGCATGAGGGAGGGTCCCCAAAGAGAAAGAAGAAACGTAGCAGTGGGAGGTAATTCAAACGGACCCCTGGCAGCAGTGGAGGTGAATATCTACTATAGTAAGGAGAAGGCTTCTAGATCTATTGTTTTACCCACTGGGCCTAGGGCAAGCCATTCCTGTACAACTACACAGGCTGGGCACTACACAATTCCAGGGGCACAATTCACAGAGATAATGATGCGAGTGGCAGCCCCTGGAATTGTGCAACATGCAGCATCTCCTTGGATGGACCTTCAGAGCAGGAATAGTACACTAGACAGCTTCCTGTCTACTCAACAAGGGCCCATGAGAATGAAGGGGTGGAATCTTTGATTTCTTGAGAATCTGCTTGCTAGAACCTCAGAAGAGAGAATTCTGCATGGAATTCTGCCTCAGTTTCCACTTCTCTGAACTTGTGGATACCCTCTACCCTGGGCACATCAGGCTGAGCCTGCTTGGAAACAACTTTTTGTCATAAGCCTGGGGAGGGTTTCTGGGTGGGATAGTGAGAGTGGGGGTTGATTCTGTAGGGGACATGGTAGGTCACATCACATTACCCAAAGCCATAGGGAACAGGCACACCCTCCCCAGTGGTGCAGCCCCTCCCTGGTTTGCCCAATGAGGACAGTCTCTACAAAGGGGGCTCCTCACTGTCCCCCCACCCCTACCCCATTTTTGCCTGTGGTAAAGTCCCAGCTATTAGAGACAGTTATTAGCCACCCTCCTGTCTCTCTTGTCTTTTTCTTTCCCTTCTTTCTTCTCCGCACACCAGGGGCCTGTCAAGGTTGGTAGGGGGTGGCTCCCGAGGGGTGGGCAAGAAGAGGACTGGTGACAACTCACAGTTCGACCTTGCACTTCACTTGTCGGTTGCAGAAAGAGTTGGGCTCCACCGAGGACATCTACTTGGCCTCCCGCAAGGTCAAGGAGCTGTCGGTCATTGATGGCCGGAGGGCCCAGAACTGCATCATCCTTCTCTCCAAGTACGTGCTGGCCTTGTCTCTGTGGCGTCTGCCCCGGGACAGGTTCCTGGTAGGAGGGAGGGGCCCGCCAAGGAGCAGGAGCCAAGATGGGGCCAGAGCAAAAGAAGGTGGTTGCATTGAATGCCTGGGGGAGAGAGGTGGCAGAGGAATGTGCTGATGGCAGTCTCTGGCCTCCCCCTCTCTACTCTCCCCTGGGATGGGGGGCTGACTCTGATCTAGAACCTTCTCCTGGGAACAGCAGTGTGGGGCTCTGCAGACAGGAAACTGCCCAGTCATGAAGCCCCTGACCAGCCTGGTCAGCGTCTGGCAGTTGAGTTGCTCTAAGCCCACGAGGGCCCCGCTGGGCTTAGGCCACGGAGCAGCATGATCTCAGCCCCTAAGCATTTCCCGCGGCTACAGAACAAGCAGGGCAGTATCTGCGCTAACAGCGCGGCTTCTGTGCGGGGCCTCCCGCCTGAGCCCGGGTCAGAGGGCACTGCCTCCCGTACTATTCTTAGTGCTGCCCCAGCTGCCCCGGGGACATGCACCCTCCTGTCCTCCCACACGGCCCAGGCCTCAGTTTCTCCCATTTGATGGTGGGGGAGAGTTCTGAATCCCCAGAGTTCCTCGTGGCTGTGCATGTGGAGGGGATGGGAAGGGCCATGGGGTTTGGGGGTGGCTCTTCCTCTCCCCGGCTGTGCGAGGCCGCCTGGCACAGCTGTGTGGGAGCTGAGGTGCTGTCAGATGCTGCCAACAAGCCTGTGCGCTGAGAAGGAAGCGGCAGGAAATTGCCCCCAGCGGCTCTCATATAGTTCGTCCGCCATGGAGATGCCGGACGTCGTTTAGGAATAAGGAGGAGGAGAAGGATCAGAAACCCTTTGCTTCCGCCTACACTGTGGGCATCCCTTTTACTCCCAAATGTCTCTATCAACTCTGACATAGTCTCAAGCAAGAGACCAGAGACTCAAGCCTCCTCTTTAGAGACTGAAATGCCATTATCGAGTTTATAGTGTGAACCCTGTTGGTTTGGTCTGGCTCGGCTTCGAATGCACTCCCGGTTCACCTTAGGGACAGTGGGAAGACGAGGCTGTGTCTTTTGGAGAAGATGATGTGGGCACCATCCTGGGCTTAGGGGCCGGGCCAGGCCACTCAGGGAGTGGGGTTCTGCCTTAGGTTGAAGCTTTCCAACGAGGAGATCCGGCAGGCCATCTTGAAGATGGACGAGCAGGAGGACCTCGCCAAGGACATGCTGGAGCAGGTGAGGGCCCTCGTGGGAAAGGAAAGGGGGCTGAACCTAGGGGCAGCCATGCCCCTTCCCGACAGCCGCCAGAGAGGCCAAGACTCTTGGGTCAAGGAGAAATCAGGCTGGAGGAGTTGGGGAGAAGGTTTATAGAAACTTGCCTGGGCCAACCTTTCCAGGGGAGGGCTGGAAAAGGCTGCTCCAGGGGTCCCACGGCTAAGTCAGGGTGACCAATTGTCGTATCTTCCCCAAATCTCTTCCACCTCAATGTGTTGTGTCCTTTAAGAGAAACCTAGAAAACAAAAGCACCATCAGTTGGACTCCATTACAATTAAGAACTTCTGTTCCTCGGAAGGTGCTATTACTGAGTGAGAAGACAAGCCACACAGTAGAAGAAGATAACTGCTGTCCATAGATCTAATAAAGGTCTTGTATTCAGAACAAAGAACTCTACATATCAGTGAGAAAATGAGGAAGAAATCAACTTAAAAATGAGCAAAAGACTTGAACAGATACTTCGTGAAAGAGGATTTCCAAATAGCCAATAAGCATATGCAAAGGTGTTCAGTGCTATTAGTCATCAGAGAAAGACAGTCAACCCCAGTGAGGTGGCACCACACACCCACTACAGTAGCTAAAATTAGACAGACTGACAATGCCACGTGCTGAAAAGGATGAGAAGCAACTGAAATTCTCATCCAGCACAATCATTTTGGAAGACTATTTGGCAGTGCTTGTGAAGACGAAATGTGCCTACCTTACTGCCCAGTAATCCCACTCTTAGGTATACATTCAAGGGTAAAAGACATACACAAGAATACAGTTGATGCTGGAATAAGGTGGGGGTTAAGGTTGCCAACTCCCCATGGTCAAAAATCCCTGTATAACTTTTGACCCCCCAGTAACTCAGTTACTAATTACCTACTGTTGACCAGAAGTCTTAGTCGGCATAAACAGTTGATCGACACATGTTTTGTATGTGATATGTGTTATATGCTGTATTCTTACAATAAAGTAAGCTCAAAAAAAGAAAATGTTATTAAGAAAGCCATAAGGAAGGGGAAGTATATTTACTGTTCGTTAAGTGGAAGTGGGTCATCATGAAGGTCTTCTCCTCATCGTCTTCACTCTGAGTGGGCTGATGAAGAGGAGAAGAAGGAAGGCTTGGTCTGGCTGTCTCAGGGGTGGCAGAGGCAGAAGAAAGTCTGTGTGTAAGTGGACCCACTCAGTTCCACCTCATGCTGTTTAAGGGTCAGCTGTATTTATAGCAACGTTATTTATAAAATCTCCAAACTGTGAACAACCCAACTGTCCATCAATAAGGAAGTGAATAAATAGACCGTGGTATGTTCATACAGTAGAATGCTACTCAGCAATGAATGAAAACAAGCTACTAACACGCACAAAGTGGGCGAACCTTAGACATTATGTAGAGTGGAAGAAGCCAGACACACAAGAGAACATGCAGCATGTGGTCAGGAATAGGCAAATCTGAGGTCATCCAATCTAGTTGAGAGCCTGTATTCAGTGGAGTAGCTTGTTGAAGTGATGCAAGATAACTTTCTGTGGACAAAAATGTTCTGTATCTTAATCTGATGGTTGTTGAGTGGATGGAGAGTTTTGACAAAACTCATTGAACTGCACATTTAAAATAGGTGAATTTTATTTTATGTAAATTCTACCTCAGTAAAGTTGGTTTTAAGAGAAAAAAAAACATTGAGCAACTAAGTTAAGAATAGCGTACTTTACCGTATGAAAGTTATATCTCAATTTTAACACATTCACTGCCACGCTAGAAAAAATTTTTTTTCCCTGGGGCCATAGTGTTTTATTACAAGAATAGAATAAAAACTTCAAAAACAAAATGATCCTTTCTAATTTAATGAAAAATGTACTATATTTTATTGTTTTCTGTGCATGAGTTATATGCCGTTAAATTGTCAATATTAATTGTAACAATAAGAACATCAACAAGTAAGATGTTCATGAACCAACTGCAGGGTTTTGCCCAGGGCCCACCCATCATGTAACACGTATGCTACAGCATGGCAGCATGAGTTGCCTGCGCACCATGAGGCTCCCAAGGTAAAGAGACGTGTGAGTTACATATGCTTCATGAGGCCCCAGGCTCAAAACTACCGTGAGTTAAATACAACTCACATGGCAGTTAATGTGTTAAAAGTTGAAATAAAAATTGTGAGTTGGGTGCCCTGTTCAGGCAGATGAAACATAAATCTGTCCACAGTAGGGCCCCCTCTGTGTCAAGGCCCACTCCCACCTTGAGCAGAGTCGGTGTATGGCTTCTCCCACTCCGTGCCGTGCTGCTCACCCGTTGCTTGTGTGACTTGTGCCTGCTCTTTGCAGCTTCTCAAGTTCATCCCTGAGAAGAGTGACATTGACCTCCTCGAGGAGCACAAGCACGAGATCGAGCGGATGGCCCGCGCCGACCGCTTCCTCTATGAAATGAGCAGGTCGGGGCCGCAGGCATGGCAGGGGGGTTGGGGTTGTGGCAAGAGGGGGGGCTCCTGCCGAGGGGAAGCGGAGGGAGGTGGGCAGGCTCGAGAGGAGGCTGGGGTGCAGGTGGGGGTGGGGTACCTCATGACGCGGCCGGCCCTGTGCACAGGATCGACCACTACCAGCAGCGACTGCAAGCCCTCTTCTTCAAGAAGAAGTTCCAGGAGCGGCTGGCTGAGGCCAAGCCCAAGGTGGAAGGTAGGGCTGAGGGTTTAGGGTGGCCTAGCATGGGGGGCGTCTGGGAAAGCCAGGGTGGTGGGAGCCAGTGCACAGGGCCCGAGGGAACGCCTTCGTTATTCTCAACCCCAGAGAAAAACCACAGTCAAAGACAAAATTTAAACAGTGATTATTGTAAAGGTATGTACATGTGCCGACCATGTGACGTGTTCCCTGTGACTCAGCATTTAACCTGTCCAAGGTGGGGCATCTGTTGCCATCTGCCCCAAATGGGACAGAGATGTTGAGAAGACAATGATAATAATACCTAGACAGGTGCCTGGAGCCAGTCAAGCTCATCAATCTTTACCCCGTTGAGAGGTGCTAGAGTCATAGGCGACCTCTGGGCATCTAATTTTAAGTGTGAGCTATTCAGAAAGTAGGGAATTGCCCAAGGTTCCCTGGAGGCATCTGATTTTCTAAGTCAGGGAATGCCTCCACCACAGCCCATTTCCAGAGGAGAAATTTGTAATTCGATGAGAACAATGTGCCAAGCACTGGGTGAAGCAAGTTAAGCAAGTTACATAGGTGGTCTCTGGTCTTCACGCAGGGGTGGATGCTGTTACTGATCTCTGGTTCTCTCTCCCGTGTTAGTTGCCCGAGGCCGTGTTACTGGTGGAGTCAGGATAGGAATGTAGATGCTGTTCTGCAGAACCAATCCTTTCCCTCTAATCCTCCTGTGCTGCCCAGCGGGCATCTCCCTGGGGCTGGCTGTGGGGGTGGCAGGGGAGGGAGGAGCATGGAGCTTGGGGGAGAGGCCAGAGGTCAGGAAGGTGGGAAGTCGTATGTACCCAGGACTAGCAGGAGAGGCCGTGAGGCTTATTTGTGGTAAGGACATGATCCACAGAGCAGAAGAAGAGAGTCTGTGTCCAGGATGCTGAGGGTGCCAGGGGGCAGAACGGAGCATGGGCCCCCCCTGCTGGACACCAGGGCAGTCAGCGCTCCCTGAGATGCCTGGTCCAGAGAGTGGCCATTTGTGGAATCCAATGAGCTCCTTGGGGAGGATACTGGGGGTAGGCTGGAGCATGCAGAGCAAAAGGCAAACATTTTCTGTAATCAGACCTTGTTCCCCCTCACGCCATAGAAGGTCACGCCCAAGCAGGGACCTGTAGGTGGTGATCATAGATCATTGGTCTGAAGGAGAAGGAAAGATATCCGTAGTGACTACCTCTCCAAGGTCTGGCAATATCTCCTGCCCTGGTGATGGGTGACCCCTTATCTTCATCGTGTCTGTGGCATCTGCTGCAGACAGCTTTGGAGCATGCGGCACACATAGGGGGGCCAGCCCAAGACTTCTATTCTCAACTGTTTGTGTCTTGGGTCAGAGGAGCAAATGTGAGCAATTGCCCTTTGGAGCTATGGAACTACAGTAGCTCAGCCGCTGGAAAGGATTCATCTCAGACAGCCTCCTGTTCCCAGGGGTCCACTCCTAAGCTCTCCCTAAGAATTAATCGGTGGATGCTCAGGGAAGAGTCTCCCTGGACATCAAGCTAAGCAGAGTGAGACGTGTTTGGGATAGCAAAACCTGCTGGCGAAAGTCGCTGTTCTCTAGCTCTGTTCCATCTTATCGCTCCGCTATGCAGTGGCTGCTGTCCTTGAGTGGTCCAGAGGTCTCTTCCTTCCAAGAGCTAGGTTGGGAGGAGGTGCCTGAAGTTGCATATTGCAGAATCATATCAGGGTGGGGGTGGAGACCAGATGATTATGCAGAATTGTAATTCCTATTCTTCCTTCCAGTTCTCCTAGGAAATATTCCTGGGAGAACTAAGATTTCACCTATCCCAGTGCTATGGACACCTGCTTTCCCATCCCCTGGCAGGGGCTCTGAGTCAATTTTCCAAAAGCCAATTCACCAAATTTGATGCATTTACCAATTCTTCCATAAATATATTCATGAACTTATTCTTCTTGAACATATTCTTCTTATGAATATGTTTATTGCTGAATATACCAAATATACTGATTCTTATTATGAATATAGTTGAGATGAATATAGTTGAGATGAATATGGTTGCAAATATAATATTCTTATGAATATATTCATGAATATAATATTCTTATGAATGTATCTAAAGTGTCAGGGTTGCATATGGGAGTTTTCCCATTTACACTGATTTCCTTTGAACTCTTGTCATTTTCTGTTTTGCCAACATTTTAGCATTTTTAGGATGTTTCCTTTGCAGATTTTTCAAATAGCATATCAACCTTAGAAAAACTATCCTAACTGATATAAATTGCCAGAAACTTTTCCAAGTAGTTTTTTAAATAATCTTTTTATTGAAAATATAACATGCATATAGAAAAGTACACAAATCATAAGATTCCTACTAGATGAATGGTTATGGAGCAATCCACCTGCGTAGCCAACACCCAGGTCAAGAAATGGAATGTTCCCACCCCCCTAGAGCCTTCTCCATGCCCCCCCCACCTTTGCTCACTCCCTTCTTGCTAAAGTAACAACTAACTTGCCTTCTAGATTAATTTCATCTGCTTTGAACTTTATACAAATGGAATAATATAGTATGAGTCATTTCATGCTGACTTCTTTTGTTCAACATTGTGGCTGTGAATTATCCTTAGTGTTACATGTAGTGGTAGGATCTTCATTTTCAGTGCTGCATTTTATTCCATTATCTGAATATACTATAATTTACCCATTCGATTTGTAATTCCTTAAAAACTAGAAACAACCAAAATACCCATCAAAAGTAGTGCTGCTTTAAGGTCATAGAGCATGCACATGTTCAACTTAGAAGCTACTGACAAACCTTGCTTAGTAGTCATTTTTACATCTTCTTTTTCACAGTTACTTATTTTTAACTGCTTTGGAAGTTTTCTGTAAGCTTTTAGTCAAGTGGTTTTCATTTTATCTTCATAGCACCATCTTAAGGAATGTTGAGTTTGGCATAAGCCAAAGGTCACAGGATAATCTGGTCTTCTTATCACCACATTCAATATTCAGAAAGCATTTCCATCACTGGTAGCCAAAATCTCAGTGCAGGATTCGTATCTCAATTCTGCAGCTACACTGTAAATACACACTAGTTGAGGAAGGGCCAGCACACACATTAGAATGAAATACCAAAGTTTTGGTAACTGTTAGCTTAGTCTGTATTACTAGCAAATATTAGCATATCATTTAAGGCATTGGGGAAGAATGGTTAAAGTGCCTTAAGGTTGGAATAATCTTAAAAAGGATATTCAACAGGATGTCAAGGAACTTATTTCATCAAATCTAAGATACCATCAACAGTAAAACACACCATCATTTTACGGAACAAAAATAACATGGAAATATTATAATTGATGACATGTTAATTGCTGAATTTTTTTCTTTCCAAAAAATCAATAAAATACAGCATTTCAAAATAGGCAGAAGCAATCCTATATATGTAAAATGCTGAAGTTAAAATTTTAAGTGCTCATTTAGAAAACTGAAAGTATTATTAATATATTCCTGTATATATTTGTAGAAAGGCTTTATTGATGATCTTCAAATACATGCAAGAAAAGATCTTCCTAAACACATTCTCGGGAGGAGTCGGCCCACTGTGGGAACGGGTTACTGGTGAATTGTCTGCTTCCCCGGGAGGCGGGTGGATGCGGGATGTGAAGTAGGTTGGTCCGCTGAGGAGCAGAGATAGTCTTGGCCACCCTGAGAGTTGCAGACGCTCGACGGCCCCTTCCCTGACCTTTGTGGTGGCATCTTCCCGGGATGCAGGGGTACCACTGCCCCTGCCTAGTCTGTGCAGGGCTCTGACAGGTCCCCTCCCCCAGCCATCCTGCTGGCCTCTCGGGAGCTGATCCGCAGCAAGCGTCTAAAGCAGATGCTGGAGGTTGTCCTGGCCATCGGCAACTTCATGAACAAAGGGCAGCGTGGGGGCGCCTATGGGTTCCGGGTGGCCAGCCTCAACAAGATCGCCGACACCAAGTCCAGCATTGACAGGTAGGGGCCTCCCTGCTTCCTTAGCTTCCCTGTCCCCTCCCCTCCTCCCTCTTATCCTTCCTCTCTTTCCCATCCCAAGACCCATGTCTCTTTCCCTTAACACCTCCCCCTAATTTCCCTCTGCCACTCATTGCTACTTTCCTCTGTCCCTGACCCCTGACTGTACTTTCATCTGCAGAAACATCTCTCTGCTGCATTACCTGATCATGATCCTGGAGAAGCATTTCCCTGACATCCTGAACATGCCTTCAGAGCTGCAGCATCTTCCAGAAGCTGCCAAAGTCAAGTGAGAGGACCCTCCTAGACTTCCTTCTCCTGTGATCACCTGCACTCTTGTCTGACTTTCTTCCTCCGGGGCCCACTCTGGGCTCGCTAGGAGCAGGCAGTGTCTGTCTATCTAGGGTCTGCTTCTGGGAGAACCAAACAAAGACAATTTGCTCTTAAATCCTTATTTCAGAAATGCTTCCAGAAAACAGCAATAGAGGAATGGGGAAGTGAGCCAGACATAGAAAGAATGCCAGTAGCGGGATTGTTATTAAACCAATTACCACGGTGGGCAATTGGAACTTAACCCCACTAAGGCACACTGGGGGACAGTGAAGAAAACTCACTTCAGTTATCCCACCTGCAGGACAAGGTTGCTGGGGCAATCACAGCATCTCCCGTCAGTCTAGGCTGAGGGCTGTGGTGAGAGCATGACTCTCTGGGCATGGGTATAGGCAGATGGGGCTGGGCCTCGGAAAAAAGTGCTCACACAGTTGGAGGAGTCAGGGCCATGCCCTACAACCGATGGTCCAAGGAAATATGGGCGGGGCACTAACAGCATCTGCTCCAGATGAGAAATCAGACCCAGATATACAGGCTGATAGAGGCCACCTCCAGGAGAACCAGAAATGTAGTGGCAATTGGCCAACAGGTACTGAATGCTATGCATGCAAGAGCTTATAAGCATTCCCTGGTGGTAATAAAAATAAATAAGTGTAAGGCAGACGCCACGTGGAAACCTTCTGATACGCAGGATGGCATTTCTGATCTGGAGAGATCTGCAGAATGCAAGCAAGCTTCGCCACTGTTATTTTATAGATGCACAGACAGAAGGATGAAGGGGAGGTGATTTGCCAGGGCCACACATCAGTGGCTTGGGTCCCCTGACTCCCAGGCCATTGTGGTTTGCACTGCCCTCTCCCTGAACTAGGCTCAGCTCCCCAAGTCTACAGCTGATGAGCCCCCTTCTCCCTGTGTCTCCTCACAGCCTGGCAGAGCTGGAGAAGGAGGTGGGCAACCTCAGAAGGGGCCTGAGAGCAGTGGAGGTGGTGAGTACAGTACCTGTGCCTGCCTGGGTTGAGGGCACTGCTGGGAAGAGCTGCTCATGCTGCCTGTCACTCTTGCATGGGTTGATAGAGCACCCGGCACAGCGGACACAGCCTCCAGCACATGTCAGCCCCAAAAAGGGTGACTGGGTTATGTGGGGCTTATTTTAAACCCCTAAAAAGAGAACATCTGAGACCATAGCCATGTCACTGTCCACCATGGTGTCTGTTTGGCAGTCGAGTGGAATGGACTGCGAATCTGCTGCATGCTTCAGTAGGGTTCAGCCAGATGGGAAAGAGAATCTTTAGCCCTTGAAAGCTGCCCAGTGTGGTGGTAGGACTGATGTCCCTAGAAGGTTCTTCTCTATATCTTTCTGTCTCTTCCCTGGGCCAGTGGAGGACCCAGGTGCTGACTCACTGCTGGAGTGAGTGGTGGTCCTGATGGCTTCTCAGCTGAGAAGCCTTGGCTTCCAGAAAGCACTAGTAGAGGATATGACCCCCCTGGGCCAGGATAAGGATGTCCCCAAGTCTTTGTACTTCATACTTAGGAACTAGAGCCCCTTCCCATCTCACTTTGGAGGGAGGGGGTAGGTAAGGAGAGAATGGACTTGGAGACTGAGGTTAGGTTAAGTATGAGAAAGAGGCCGGGCGCGGTGGCTCATGCCTGTAATCCTAGCACTCTGGGAGGCCAAGGCGGGTGGATCGCTCAAGGTCATGAGTTCAAAACCAGCCTGAGCAAGAGCAAGACCCCATCTCTACTAAAAATAGAAAGAAATTAATTGGCCAACTAAAATTATATAGAAAAAATTAGCCGGGCATGGTGGCGCATGCCTGTAGTCTCAGCTACTCGGGAGGCTGAGGCAGGAGGATTGCTTGAGTCCAGGAGTTTGAGGTCGCTGTGAGCTAGGCTGACGCTATGGGACTGTAGCCTGGGCAACAGAGTGAGACTCTGTCTCAAAAAAAAAAAAAAAAGTATGAGAAAGAACCTTTTGTTGCCACTGTGGGGTGTGTGGGGAGGGGTAGACATGTTTCCAAATTTTCAATTTTATAGTCCTGTGAAGTGCTACTCAAAGTGTGGTCCATGGACCAGCAGCAGTCATGTCAGCTGGGGGCTTTAGAAATATGTCTCTTTAATCTGCACACGAATCACCTGCGGGTCTTGCTAAAATGCAGCTTCTGGTCCAGTGGGTCTGGAGGGCGCCTGGGAGTCTGCATTTCTCACCAATTCCCAGAGCGGGCTGCTGGCCCTGGACCCCTAGACCACACTTTGGGCCACAAGGCTTTAGAGAACGAGAGGTGGCAGTGGTGGGCGAGGGAAGGTAGTGGCAGGGCGGGCTGGCTGCTAACCCTCCCTTAGAATTGTGAGACTCAGGTGTTCCTTCTTCCAGCGGGCTCAGTGTTCTGTGAGTGACAAAGGTGGCAGATGTGGTGACCCTGCATCCCTGGCACCTATCCTGGCACCCGTCTGAGCAGCACGTCCCTCTCCCTCCTCAGGAGCTGGAATATCAGAGGCGCCAGGTGCGGGAGCCCAATGACAAGTTTGTCCCAATCATGAGCGATTTCATCACGGTCTCCAGCTTCAGCTTCTCGGAGCTGGAGGACCAGCTAAATGAGGCCAGGGACAAGGTAAGGGCACCCCAAGACCCCACTCTGACCCCAGCCTAACCCTGACCCCACTGCTTCCCAGCTCAGCCTATTCTCAACACATCTCCTTCACCCATTTCTACCACAGATGGCCCAGAAGGGCCAAACCCAGGGTCACAGAGCTTAGAGGAAAAAGTTTCCTCACTCCCACAAGACTAGCAATGATAACTGCAGACTGCAATGGTCCTGGTCCATTTATGGGGTGTCAGGCGCCATGTTAAGTGTTTTAATGACTTGTCTCACCACCTACCTTATGGGTTTGTTGAAAGGTTATTATCCCCTTTGACAAATGTGAACACTAAGAATCAGAGAGGTTAAGTAACTTGCCCAAGATTGCCCAGCTATAAATGATAGAACTGTGTTAGAATCCTGCAGCTCAGCCTTGGACTTAGTTGCTTCTCACACTAACGTGCACATGGACCCTAAGTATGGGGGTCTTAATTAAAATGTGGATTCTCATTCAGGAGGCCTGGGTGGGGCTTGAGATTCAGCGTTTCTCCCAAGAGGTGTACCTGCTTCCATCCACTCAGCACACTTGAGTAGCGAGGTCCTTCTTAGAAGATACTGAGAGGTTTGAATAAGAGACAGTAGCTCTCAATAAAAGTCAGAACGGTGCCTGGCACATATAAGTATAGCTAGTCCTTTGCATCTATTAACTAATTTAACCCCACACCACCACAATAAAGTAGATTCTATTGTTATCCCCATTTTACAGATGAGGAAGCTGAGGCACAGAGGGGTTTAATTAATAACTAGGTTAACTAGATGATCTCTAAAGTCCTCCTGAGCTTTTTCTAGGTTACTCCCGACCTTAGGAAGGGCTTCCCAAGGTCTATACCTCTGGATCCCACACCCGCCCCTTAACAGGCCCAGAGGTGGCTCTGAGGGAGACTGTCATCCGGCCCAATGCCCCACCCCCCCAGGGTGTCAGCTGCAGTCGTTCCCTGGCCTTGTCCCTGGCCCTGGTGATAATGGGCGTCTCCCCGGCCCCTGCAGCCCTGCCCACCACGCCTTGGACTGGGCTCTGCCCTGTGGGAACCAGCTAACCTCAGGGGCTGAGCCCACCATGCTCAGGGCGACTCTCCACCACCCCGTTCCCTCCCTTGACAGTTCGCCAAGGCCCTGGTGCACTTCGGGGAGCAGGAGAGCAAGATGCAGCCGGACGAATTCTTTGGTATCTTCGACACCTTCCTGCAGGCCTTCTCGGAGGCGCGGCAGGACCTGGAGGCCATGAGGCGCAGGAAGGAGGAGGAGGAGCGGCGCGCGCGCATGGAGGCCATGGTGAGGCCCCGGGGAGGGAATGGCTGGCGTGCGCAGGGCGCCCTGGACGGGGAGGGCGCCCTGGACGGGGAGGGCGCCCTAGAGGGGGAGGCGGGCTGGGCGACGGGGAAGGGAAAGTGGGGCGACCACTACAGCAGGCACCACGGCCGCCGCCCCGGGAGTGACCCGGCCGGAGGGCCTGGCGTGGGCCTCGGCCGGCTCCCTGAGGGCCCCTCTGCCCGCAGCTGAAGGAGCAGAGGGAGCGCGAGCGGTGGCAGCGGCAGCGGAAGGTCCGGGCGGGCAGCGCGCTGGACGAGGGCGGCGGCGAGTTCGACGACCTGGTGTCGGCCCTGCGCTCCGGGGAGGTCTTCGACAAGGACTTGTGCAAGCTCAAGCGCAGCCGCAAGCGGTCAGGGAGCCAGGCCCTGGAAGTCACCAGGGAGCGCGCAATAAACAGGCTAAATTATTGACCTGGGACTGGCCGCGCGGGAGGCTGGGAGACAGGGACAGCCCAGAGGGGCCGAGTGGAGACGGCGGTGACACTTACAGGATTTGGTGCTCGGGCTGAGCCCTGGGCTGGGCCCCGGGGGTGGGGAGTGGTGTGTGGCTGGACCAGGTGTCCCCCCACACTCACCTGGGGGCTCCTCTCTTCTCCCCTTCACACAGTCCCCAGGGGTCATCTCTGAGGCTGGCTTGGACACCCCTAGCAGGCCCTGGGCCTCTGGCCAGGCCACCCGGGGCTGAGGGCCCTGCTCCCCACCCCCACCGTGGGCACCCACACGTTGGCACAGAACTGTTCCAGATCTAGACGGGAGAGGAGGTCCCTGACATTGTCCAGACTTCATGAGCAGGGAGAGTAACGGGGCCTTGAGAGCCGGCGTGGGGAGTCCAGGCCCCGCCCTCGAGGAGGCTCAGCGAACACTGCTCTGGGGGCAAACTTTCCTTTTGGATGGAATCGGGAAAGGCGTTGTTTTCTAGCTAGATCAGCTCTGGTACGTTCCAGAAAAAGAGCAAACGTTGGGAGGATGATGCAGGGACCAAAGCCACCAGAACAGAGTAGCAGTGCCTGTTTCCCATGTCACAAGTCCTTTGGCCTCTCTCTGCCATGTCTGAAGTCTTTCTCCCTACACCCACCTGCACACCTCCATCTCATCTACTAATCCACAACCTGGAAGACTCCCCTTTGGGTTCTGACTGTGGCTCACTACCAGGTACTTGCATCTAGTAAGGGAGGGGGCTCAAGTAGGACCTCATTACACCACACCTCATGCCTCGGGCACATCCCTACGGGTGTATCCCAAGTCCTCACCTCCCCATGCAACCTAGCCCCATGCAACCTGGCCGTGGTTGGGAAGTGACCTCGCATGTTGTCTAGCAGTTCCCTGTGACACCGAACTAGAGGGCAGCTCTTGAATGCCAGCTCCACCCAACAGCCCCCTGATCTACCATGTCCCATAAATCACTTGCACCTCCTTTCCCTAACACCTGCCTTGGGGCAGAAGCCACAGTGAGCCACAGAAGAGCTTCCTGCTCCGTCTGGCCTGCACGAGGACACTTGGAACCAGTGTCCTGGCTGAGGCTAGTGGGGGAGTAGGTTCGAAGGGGGTCCCAGGACCAGAGCTGCCTTCCACATTTATGCCTCTAAGGGTGGCCCCTCCTCTGTGTCATTCAGTTGGAGGCTAAGAGGAGAAAGGGGACAGCGACCAGGGAAGCTGGAGAATGGGGGAGCACACTGCTTCAGGGCCTTCCCCCCATCTCTGGAACCCAATTTGGTTCTTCCGCCTGACTTGCCACAGACCCATTCTGGTGTTCCCGTCCACTCCCACCTTCCATTTTGTTCATCTTGAGCTGTCCTTTGTGGATGGGACAGCTGGCTCTAGACAAAATCTCTTCTAAAAGGAGGGGGCCTGAGGTCAATTTCAAGGCTTTATATGTTCAATAACATCTCACTGTCTGTGCGACCGACCCTGCCTCAACCCATCCACCAGCTCCCACCCCTCCCCACCTCACCCCTGGCTCAGGGTTATTGCCAGTGCACAAGCTGGTGGGCTGGCCTGCTCTCAGCTGCCTATCTTCTGCCTTTTTGCTATATCAGATTCCTGGGGGTGGGACCATAGTGGCTGTTGGGACAGAAACACAGGGTTGGTGAGCCCAGCATGTGCGTAGGTTCGAGGGGGCAGGTGGCACGTGTTTTCTGGTGGGAGGGATCTGAGCAGTGCAAGCCTGGCCAGCACAGGTGTGAAGAGCTATCCTGGAACCCAGGTGAGGGTGAGATGAAGGCTTCCAGGAAGAGCGGGTGCTGAGAGCTTTGCTGTACCCATCTGCACCCCTGAGAGCCCACCCTGCAAGATGCAAGTGTTGGGATGAGGGGGAGGTTGTGGATGAGGCCTCTTAAGGTCCTCCCCCAAACTGGCCAGGCTGAGGTCGATCTAGCCCCCAAGGGGAGCGCTCCGGTCTGACAAGCATCTCCAAATCCTGGCATTCCCGCCCACCAAGGAAGACCAGATATGCACCGGAAAGACAAGGAATGTGGAAGCTGTTCAAGACACATTCAATCCTCAGAAAAGCAGAGTTTGGTTTACCTGTTTACAGAGGACACATACATCATCCCAGAGCCCAGCCTTCTTACCCCCAAAGATTTTTTTCTTCTCTATTTATTATTTCCTAGATCTGGCCAGTGGCTTTGGTACCAGGTGCCATTGCAGCCAGATCTCCAACAGTGCCTTGGACCATGGACTGTCGCAGTCAACTCACAAGAGGCTGGTGCCCAATGGGGTGGGTGGCTGCACTGGTCCTTGATATATGTTTCAGTCTATTAATGTGTTCCTTGGTCTTGCTTCCCTATGCCCTTCCCACCCCTCCGGCCACCTTTGGGAAAATTTTTCCAGCTAATTTTGTGTCCATTGTAAAATTCATTGTCAACCTAATGCAACCTGTTCCCTTCTCAGCAGCAGCACTTACTCCCTCCCCATGTTATAGAAATAAAGTGTTTAGGGGCAGTGAGAGGGGAACATCCTCCAAGTGGATGGGGAAGGGTCTGGGGCAAGCTCTCCCCACCACCTTCCCATTGCCACCAACCAGGGAGTTGTGACCGTCTCCCCTGACCTCTACCAGGGATGCCTTAATGCCAAGGCTGCTCTCACCAGCTGCCTCACACGACAAATGAGGCTAATGGACAAAATCTGCAGTGTCCTTTTCACCTGCACCTTTTTTATAAGAATATATTGTAATACTAAAAACTATTAAATCCATACCATCCCTACCCAGCCTGCCTTGAAACTTGTGTCTTCTTCCCATGAGGGGACTTGGGGTAGGCTGGGGAGCTGGCACAGACAGTGGTGTGCTGGAGCTCCACGAGAACTAATTGCTTTACATTTTCAGGAGATTTGCAAGCTATTTAAAATTACATTGGTAGCTTGAAATAGGTCAACATGGGAGTCATGGAAATTGTCTGTTTTCCAGAGAGCTGCTTGTTAACTTTTGCCAGCACACCTCAGCATAGGGCAGAGGGAAGGCAGGCAGGGACCACCACTGAGGACAGACCCAAAGGTGCCAAAACACATGAGAGGACCCAGGAGGCCACTCCAGTGTTTGGGGATGTGAGAACCAGGAGGGTGTAACTGCACTCCCCTGGGCTCTAATAGCTGGTGGTACAAGCAGGGAGCTTGAACCCTGCCTCTGCCCTTGAACATTTCCCTTACGTGTGCATTTCTGTGCCTCCTGCTTCGCTGTACCTTCTCCCGCAGGGGGATATTCAGAGAATGTGCCCTGTATGGCTTTCCAGGGTTCCCCTTTTCTCCTCCTCCCCAGGGGAGTGGGTTTGGGGACAGGCCTGAGGGAGGGGTGTGAAACTGTAGCATCTTGGTGCCGTCCACACAGAGAGTCCTCGTTCTTGCATCTGCAAGGTTGGCATCGTGGCTTTATTTGTGCGCTGTGAGGGCAAAGGCGACCTTCACCTCTCTTCTTTCCCTGACGTGTTCCAGAATAAGGTGGGGAGGAATGGCCTGGGGCACGGCCAGGTGTGGGCTGTGTGGTTGGTCAGGAGCCCTTAGGGCCGCAGCCCATGTGTGTGCATCCTGTTTACGAGGAGCAGGCCGAGGAAGGGGCTGGCAGGACGGGGCGGCTGCTCAGCCGAAAGCCTGCAAGTACGGAGGGACACGGGCTTGGGCAGGAGGAGAGATGGGGCAGAAGCTGGGACCAGGCAGACTTGGGAATCAGAGCTGCTGGGGAGAAGCTGGGATACATTCTCTGTGCAAGCTTGTGCTTTTCCCTCCTCAAAGTGGGCTCCTCTGCTTAATGAGCCCTTATTCTTTCCCCAGGAAAGCAGAAGAGAAAACCCAAAATGAGAAGCTACGGGCTGGACCGTCTGAAACTGGTGGTCTGAAATAGTCCACGAATAACGTGATGTGATTTTTCAGTTACCTAGCATTGCTCGCTGCAACCCCCTCCCGTGACCTTAGTGTCCTGGAAGGCTTAGGGGCTGCTGGTGTCCCCTCTGTACACAGAAAGCCCCACAGGTCATCAGAGGTCATCTGGCAGCAGACCTAGTAGCAAAGCGGGATGAGCTTGGGTTCCTACTAATGAAGCTGAGCAGTGGCCGGGATTAAAGGAATGTGACATTTTTCCCTCAGCCCAACCTGCTCCGCATCCGCAGCCCTGGCTGGCCGTGGGTGAGAGGGGCAGGAACTCTAAGCCCGATGGAAGTCCCCCCGCTGGCCCCCGGTCTTGCTGATGAGCTTGATCTCCCCCAGCACGATGTCCCTGCTGACCGCCTTGCACATGTCGTACAGGGTGAGCGCGGCCACAGCGGCAGAGGTCAGGGCCTCCATCTCCACGCCGGTGGGGCCCCGAGCCCGGCAAGACGCCTGGATCACCACGGCATGGCGTGTGCCGTCCAGCTCCAGCCGCACCTGGACGTGGCTCAGGGCCACGTGGTGGCACAGAGGAATCAGCTGGCTGGTCAGCTTGGCTGCCTGGACTCCAGCCAGCTGGGCCACCACCAAGGCATCTCCCTTTTTGAGCTGGTTCTGCTGGACGAGCTTGAAGGCCACAGGCCCCAGGAGGACCACGGCTGAGGCCACAGCCACCCGCTCTGTGTCCGGCTTCCTGCCCACATCTACCATAGCTGCCCGTCCTTCCGAGTCCACGTGGGTCAGTTGTTCCGAGGTTGATGGGGGTCCCGAGGGGGTGGCGGGAGCCTGGGACCCTGGGCTAAGGCACTTGGAGTTGGCATCTGAGTCTGTGTGGGAAGTGTAGTGTCTCTGAGGGGAGCCAGACCCCAGCCGCTGCTGGGCTACGGGAGGGGCCGGGAGGACCCCATGTCCTTTCCACAAAGTTGCCATCTGGCCAGAGAAGCTCACTCTGGGTCTCAGACCCGGAACATGGAAGGGGTCCCAGGGGGAAATGCTCAGATTGGCTGGTGGGGAATCTTGGAACATCAAAAATAACTCTGGAAGGCAAGAAGGAAAAAGAAAGACTAAGTCCATAAGGCAGTTCTTTTTCCTACTTCTACTCCCCAACCCTCTCCCTCTCCCACCCCAAGTTCTTTCTTTCACAATGGAGAAAGAGGGATGAACAAAAAGCACAGACAACACAGAAGTACACAGACAGGAGGTACCCAAAGTGCAAGCTCACAGCCCTTCCCGCCAGGGGACGTGCAGGGCACCAGTGACTGCCACGCGACACTGCGGTAGGGGCACTCCGGGCTCCCTTCCGCATGAGAACTGTCCTGTTTCCCACACTCTCTTAAGAAACACCTAAGGTGTGAAGGCGGAAGCCTGGATCAAATGACCTCTCAATGTCTCTTCGTTTTCTTAAAACTGTAGCTAGGTCTCACCCTCAATTGCCAACTACACTTATTTTCATCTTCACAGTCTCTATGAAGAGTTAATATAGACACTTAGTTTACAGCAAGGTACTAAGGGAAACATTTAATCTACTTAAATCACGTCTTTCAAGTTCCCTCAAGCACATGAGAAGTGCACACAAGACTGGAAGGCTGATTCCCGTGGTCCCGAGGGCCTGGGGACTTTGCAGGCTCTTGCCACTCAGAGCATGGTCAGTCCTCGGGCCAGCAGCACCGGCCCCTCTGAGAACTCACTAGAGGTGCAGGATCCCACCCCAGACCCGCCAAATCAGAATCTGAAATAACAAACTCCCCACGTGATTCACACATATAGAAGGCTGAGGGGCCCTGTTCCAGACCACTCCTGGATGTATAGACAGCACGCTAGGCTAGTTACGCAATATCCCCAAGAGTGATGAAATTCTGCAGGAAGCAAATGGCCTCCCAACTTCTGGCTTCCCATCATGCTCTGACACGTCGATGTCAGAGGGGCAACCGCCCTTCCAGGGAGGATGCCATCAAGGCACTGCTACTCCTCGCCATGAGGGGCACCAGCATGGGCCAAGGGCCAACAAGAGGACCATGAGGCTGGAGGTGGGGGGAGCAGGGATGATAAAGTCTGTCCCCTGATGGAGCGAAGCCATCGCTTCCCAGCGGTGCCCTGCCTTGCCTCTATGGGGTGGAAACGCAATGGTGGTCCTTGGGCTGTCCCCAGCCCATTCCAGCCTGCTGTCCCCTGGGCCTCTGGGCTCACTCTGCTCCAACTTCTGGAGAAAAGAATCCTTTCCTCTAGTTTTTCTCACTGCTTTCTTTCATCCAATGGTACAATTCAGGGGGCCCCGAGCTGGGTGTGAACAAGGGGACAGGGCCTCTGCTCTCTAATCTGGGCACTCTGCTAGAGGGGCAAAGCAGCTGTACATACAGCCCCTGGGAACCAGCCCAGTTCCCTGGAGTAAGGCACTACATACAACTTTATAAAAAAGGGTGCTTTGGTTTGAAGCATCCTATGCACATGACATATGTCCTATGCACAGAGGTTCCTGAGAGTTAAGAAATTGGGAAGTTGAAATTCTGGCTGTTTCCTCCCTGAAAACGTAACATTATTAGCTTGCTGCCTTAAGCTCCACCTGGCCCAGACACACAGTAACTATTGGTTATTCACACATGGACTGTTCCACACTGCCGGGGGGAAGGACGTCTAAAAGTGTATTCAAGCTAGGAGATTCTAGAGCTGAGGAAAAGGTCTCTATTTTAACCAGGAGCTCAATTCTCAGGGAACAACTAACTTGTGATTATGAAATCCAGGGGTCCCCGCCCTGACTTCTGCTGAGACAGAATGATCGTGTCTGTGGCAGGTGCAGTGAGGGGAGCATGAACAGGGAAGAGAAGAAACAATAAAGGCATGAAGGGGTGAGAAAAGATGAAGGAGGAATAGAAGAAAAATAAGGATGAGAACATCAGGATGAAAGGTGGAGCTGGAAGTTACTGTGGCAGGGCCCCACCCCATGGGGTCCCCAAATGACAAGGGTGAGTGGTTACGTACTGATGGGTCACCCACCGATGAGGATCATGGGCCGGTTCTTCATCTGGGAAATGTTGAACATGCCTGGGGTAAGGGAAGGCCGGGAGGGAGAGGAGAGCAGGGAAGGGGGAGAGAGGGCAGGGGGAGGAGGGTCACTGAAACGAACGTGCTCGGACAGCCCCTGTGCACTGCATCAGCCACTTGCACCCCGACAAAAGGCCACATGTACACCGCAAGGTCACTGGTGGCAGAGCCCAGGGACAGTCTGTGGACACCCAGGACCCTGCCCTCCCTATCAGAAGGCAACACGTGGGATGAGAGGGGAGCAATGCCATCCCTCTCCCCGTGCCCAGGAAAGCAGCCCACGAGAATTCCGGGTCCCCTCTCCTGCGCAGCCTCAGCTATGACAATTTCCCCAGAGGAGGAGGACCATCCCCGCACTCCAGGTCTGGAGGTCTGGCAGGAATGAGTGGGAGTGGGGACAACACTGGGCCCTGCCAGCTTCCTCCCAGGTGCCCCTTGGCCCTCTCTCCCCTAACTCTGGACCTCCTTCCTGCAAACAATGACCCACTCACCATCCAGCCTGGCCTTCCCCGCCCTGCCCTTACCCGCATGCTGCCGCTTCTTCCTGCCCACGGCAGCCCCGATGATTCTCAGCAGCTCCTGCTCGGAGGCCCCGGCCCGCAGGTGATCCCGCAGAGACACCTCAGAGTTCCCAAAAAGGCAGACCTATGTGGGGGTGAGGACAACATGCCTCCCTGAGGATTGGCCTCCTGCCTTCTGGGCAGTAACACTGTCCCTGGAGCCACCCGGCAGGGCACCAGTGCCAGGCCTCCCACGGCAGGATCATGCTTGAGGCAGGACCCCAGGCAAGGAGGGACAGAGGTGCTGTATGGAGGGGTCAGGGGCTAGAGCAGCAAGAAGCAAAGTCAGACTTCCCAAGGCCGATGTCTCAATGTCTGAGTCACAACCATGCTTCCTTCAGTGTACTTTAAAAACTAAGTAGATGTCAACAGAGACAGCACATGAAAATCTGGCTCTGTACCTTCTCCCGGGACATCTGATAGACCGGCCCCCACTCAGTTGGGGCTACGTGCATCCTGGAAGTCCCCCCCAGATGTGGCACGCACGTCCTATTTCGCATCAGTCTCCTCCTGGTCCCTTCACCCGTGGACATCACCTGCCTGTCCCTGCACCTGTGTGAGTCTGTGAGCCCCGCTTGGTAGCTGAGCAGCTGAGGGCTGGGGAAGTGCCATCTTGAGGTCACTCAAACTTCACTCAATGCTTCCCAGCTTCCAAGAGAGGCTGGGTGCCAGGGGGGCAGTCCCAGAGATTGAGATGCCTACCATCCTTCATAAAACCTTATAAAGCACCCACTATGTGCTGGCTCTGCACAAGGCACTGTGGCCACAGAGACAGGAAAATGTGTGAGAAGCCCTGGAGGCAGGGATCACTCGAGAAGATACGATGCCAACGACACCCGAGACAGACGGTGTGACAACTGCACGTGCAGCTTTTCCTTATCCCTCCCTCCCCCGCCACATCCCACTCCCTGCCCTGCTCTGTGACTAGGAGGCCCCCCCGTGGACTTCACCTGGTGGGCTCCTCACCCCCCGGCTGGCCCCTGCCTGGGAGCTCAAGGCTTCGAGGAGAGAAAGGTTGGGGCATTTGTCCCCTGCATCCTCCCTGCCTTGACATCTCTGGCAGCAGCTGCTTCCTCCACAGCTGAAGGGCCCACCAGGCGGCCCCTCCTCGCAGGCTGCAGCCCTCAGTGGGCCCCAGGGACACCTCTTCCTCCCATTGCCCTTCCTGCCTAGGTGGGAATAGGTGTCCGCTGCTGCCTGTCCTGAGGGCCTCGGCATCCCTTCCCGGGGCCCTTACCCTGCGACACTGTGAGCAGCCCCTCCATTACCTGTCAGATCCCACCTCCGTTTCCAGCTGGGACGCTGACCAATTCAGGCACTACCTATGCAATTCTACATCTCCAGCCCAGGAAAATCTGCTGCGACACCTTCCTCCCCTTCCTCGTGCTTCACCCAGCTGAGTCTCCCTCCCGCCTTCACTCACTCTTACAGGAGCATTGCCGGCAGCCATCAAATTGGACTTTCTATCTTCACATCCAACCTGTGTGTTATTCACCCTAAAACATGGGTGGGGTCAATCATGTCTCTCCCGTTCGGAAACCTAGCACAGCAGAACACGTCCTGAACAAGAGGCCTCCACACCATTGTCTCCACACACCTGGCTTTAATCCACTCCTGCGAGGCAGCATGAGCCCCACATATGCACCTCCCCTCCTCGCCTCTCCTGCCCACCCTTGTTCTCCAAGGCTACCCGAGGTCCACGGTGCTCTTCCTCCAGGTCCACCGTCCCAGCGCCACCTGGCCAGCCAGGTGTTTGACAAGGAATTATGTGCCACCACATGTCACCTCTTTGTTTGGTCTCACCAGTGAGTGTGTACGGCCCTGCCACCCACACAGGGCTGACCACACAGGACGTGCTCATTGGATGTGACTAACAGATGCCAGTTTCAGAGCTGAGCCCTGGTCTGGTGGAAGGGCCAGCCATGGTGGGCACTGGGCGAAGTGCATAGTGATCCCTTGGGCCTCCTCTCTGGTAGCACTGGGTGCTGGAAAGGGGGTCCCAACAAACCAGAAGCTACTTCAGGGACCCAAAGATGGAAGGAATCAGAGTGACATTTCCAGAGGGGCCATGAGTTCACCCTCATCAGCTGCTCCCACGATGCCCCCAAACCTGACGCTTATCACACCAGCCACCCCGTATGCCCTGCCGGCCTCCTCCCCTGTCAGCGAGCACAGGCAGGAGGAGACTTGAGAACACGGAGGCAGCTGGGGTCCTCGTGGAGGAGGGGACACTCACCTTGAGGTTCCCGTCTGCTGTGATCCGCAGCCGATTGCAGGTCCCACAGAAGTGCTCGGACATGGATGTGATGAAGCTGATCTGGCCTTGGAAGCCAGGGATCTTAAAGGCCTGGGAGGGCGAGGCGGGCGGGAAAGGGCAGTGAGGGGACAGGAGGGGCTGCTGAGCCCAAGCTCTCCCGCCCTGACGTCGGGACTCCCACTCCCAGCCCTCTCCCAGGGGAGCCCCTGCAAAGGTGGCACCCAAGGCCCTCAGACGACAGAAAACTGAAAGAATAGATGACCCGTGAGTTCTCTGCCAGAGCCTGGCTTGCCGGAAAGGAAACCTGCTGAGGACGCAGGGACTCATGGGCGGCATGTCCAGAGAAGGCCACATGAAGAGTGGGACCGGCACACCCCCACCCCTACAGAGTGTGTCCTCTGATCACTTAACCCCTGCCTGCCCAAGCCCAGTTACTTCTCCACTGCGGAAACAGGCAGGTGTTGTGACGGCTCTGCCTTGCTTCCCGCTACCCCACACCACTGCCCCTGCCTGCTTTCCATCCTGGGGGCGGGTGCGCCCCACCATCCTGCTCCCTCACCTTGGCTGTGCTGGATTCCTCCTCCGGCAGCCTCTCCAGCTCCGGCCACTGCTGCCGGATGGTGTCCAGCATCTCCTTGTAGCTCACCATCTTCTTGAAGTTCCACTTGTTGCCTATATTAGGGTTGGGGGTGGTGGGAGAGCTGCTGAATCAGAGTTGAAGGGGCCCTGGGGCCTTCGAGTCCACCCCCGCCCCCAGCACAGAAACCAGTCGCCCTGCCTCTTGGGTGGCAGGACAGGGGGCCCTGCCTAAAATGGGTGGACCAAACCACGCCCACACTGGACTCTGAGGGGCCACCAGTGCCCCAACACAGCCGCGGAGCCAGCGCCTACCCAGATCCCCCCCCCATTCCTGGGGTTGGCAGTACCCACAGGGCGAGCCACCCCACTCACCCCAGGCCCAGCCCCCCCACCCGCCCCGTGTCACTGACCATCAAAGGGCATGTACTCTATGAAGCGCACATCCAGGGGCAGGCCCTCGGTTAAGGCCACAAAGTCCAAGAGCTCGTCCTCGTTTAGGCCTCGCATCACCACACAGTTAACCTGCCCGAGGGACAATGGGACCATGAGGGCTGTCCCCCCCTATGTTCTCCTGTGGGGTGGTGCCCTCTGGGGGTCCAGCACCACTGAGGCCTTCCACTGGGGGGCCTGTTCCCTGCCTCTCCCCACTCAGTTCTTAAGTTGGGGGATTCCAGGGAGGGGGTCACTGATTTTCTCCCTTTTCTCTTTGGGGCAGGCAGGGCTGGATGCAGCTGGGAGGAAGTGGGTGGGGCTGGGTGGGTGGGTGGGTATGGGCTGCCAGATGGGCCAGGGAGCTGGGGGGAGGGCCAAGTCAGCACAGAGTGAGTAGGAGTCAGTGGTGGGGACATCCTCACCTTCACCGGGCTGTACCCCAGCTCAATGGCCTTGTGGATGCCCTCCATGACCTTGTAGAAGCCTGTGAGCAGGGAGAGAGAAACACGGGTCCAGGAACTTCCTCCCTCTCCCCTGCCCCACACCCACAGGGAAGCCAGAGCTATAAGGAACCTCAAAGACCACTTGGTCTGGAGGCTGACAAACATTTTCTGTAGCAGGTCAGAGAATAGATATTTTAGGCTTTGTAAGCCAAGAGGCAAAATTGAGGATCCTATATATGTCATAAGGTGGGTTTTGATTAAAATCAAAATATGGTAATAATATTTCAGTAGAGTTTTCTGTAATACAGGTCTACAAATGGGATGGAAGAATGGAATTCTTTTTGTAGAGACAATATTTTGTTTAATTGGGGTATACAGTTGATGTTCCCTATTATTAACTGATTCCAAATGTTATATGCAAAATCCATTCTTGACTCAAAACTCATACAAAAACAGGCGGGGGGCTGGACTTGGCCCAGACACCCAGAGGAAGGGACCAGGCCCCTCGCCTAGCAACGGCCACACCCTCCCCAGCTACACCGGCCCTGGGAGGGACACTGTGCCGCCTGTGATCACCTTTCCTGCGGACGATGAACTCAAACTTGGCTGGCACCAGGGTGTCCAGGCTGATGTTGATGGCACTGAGACCAGCTTTCTGAAGCTGGGGCAGCAGCCGGGCCAGGTTGATGCCGTTGGTGGTGACGCCAATGGTCCTCAGCCCTTCCAGGTGCCGGAGCTGGGCTGCAGAGACAACGGACGGGGCGTCAGACAGCTTGTTCTGGGTGAGGTCAGGAGAGGTCTGGAGGGTCAAGCTTTGTCGAAACAAGACGGATGGAAAAGAGGATTTGTGTGGACCTCTATTAACCAGGTTTAGCTTAATGAAAAATGTAAAAATAAAAACAATGACCAAAACAAACCAAAAAAAATGAAGCACTGGGTGCTCATCCTGTGCTAGGTGCTCTGCTGAGGGCTCTGCATACATGAGCTCACCCAAGCCTCACAGCGAGGAGTACCCCCATTTAGTAGACAAGGAGAAAGAGGGGCTCAGAGAGATTAAGAACATTGCTTAGAGTCACACAGTAAGAACAGCTGGGATTCAATTTCATGTGTACTTGACTCAGGACTCTGCTCTTAACAGCTATCTGCACAGGTACTGATACTCTGTATAACAGAAGCAAGTAAGAGTTGGAATAATTATGTGCTATGTGACAGCTCCATTCCACTAAAAATTTCTAGAAATAATGGAAGGATTCTTTTAAAAATCCGTAACAGCATTGGAAGGTAATAAAGAATGCCACTGATGGCCTAGCAAGGTATAGAAGTACTGAAAGAGACAAAGCAGATGGGATCAGATGGACAGAGACCACTACACAAAGCGTAGCCAGGACAGTGTTCTATAAAAACAAGGCAGGTGACTAGTGTGCACCAAGCTTAGCTGTCATGGGTACAAGGAGCAGAGGTGTCCCAAGGCATGTCAAGGACATCCCCTGGTAGGGAAATTGCATTTGGAGGAGCTGGGCAAGTTGGCCTGTTTTTCCCTGTCAGCATGAGGAATGCAACAGAAGCGTGTGCCCCAAGGCTGGAGTTCCAGTGTAGACACTAAAGCCAGCCATTGGGGCAGCCAAGTCCCAAAGCCCACACCTCTTCTCCACCACCTCGGGGCAACCGGCAGAAACAGAAACAGCACTGCCAGGCAGGCCAACGAGACCTGAGGCACTAAGATGAGTACACAGCCAACAACTGCCTGACATTAAGGAGGATGTTGGGAAAGAAAGATCACCAATTCCCCAGACAGAAGAATGAAAGAAGAAAAAGAAACAACAGAGAAAACAGAAGACGATCCTTTTAAAAACAGAGTGATATTTCATTGTGGTTTTGATTTGCATTTCCCTGATGATTAGAGATGTTGAACATTTTTTCATATGCTTGTTGGCTATTATGCTGTCTTCTTTTGAGAAGTTTCTGTTCATGTCCTTTGCCCATTTTTTGATTGGGTTGTTTGATTTTTTCTTGCTAATTTTCCTGAGTTCTAAATAGATTCTAGTTATCAGCCCTTTATCAGATGTGTAGCTTGCAAAAATTTTCTCCCATTCTATGAGTTGTCTGCTCTCTTGACAGTTTCTTTGGCTGTGCAGAAGCTTTTTAATTTCATTAGGTCCCATTTGTTTATTTTTGTTGCTGTTGTGATTAAACCACAATGAGATATCACTTAACTCCAGTGAGAATGGCCTTTATCAAAAAGTCCCCAAACCACAAATGCTGGCATGGATGCAGAGAGAGAGGAACACTCCTACACTGCTGGTGGGACTGCAAACTAGTTCAACCTCTGTGGAAAGCAATATGGAGATACCTCAAAGAGATACAAGTAGATCTACCATTTGACCCAGCAATTCCACTACTGGGCATCTACCCAAAAGATCAAAAGTCACTTTATGAAAAAGACACCTGCACTCGAATGTTTATAGCAGCACAATTCACAATTGCAAAGCTATGGAAACAACCCAAGTGCCCATCAATTCATGAGTGGATTAATAAAATGTGGTATATATATACCATGGAGTACTACTCAGCTTTAAGAAACAATGGTGATATAGCACCTCTT